>CM062247.1:10003181-10133462 GCA_031216285.1 Syzygium syzygioides
GAGGAGGGACCGAGATCTTTTGGGGGAAAATCTGAGTGTAGGAAGTCCCCATCCACCTGGAGAATACCCCAAGTTGCCACCGACAAGCATCCAACCGCAGCGTTGCCACCGGCCAGCCACGAACAGGTGGGTTCTCATCCCTTATCTTCCCCTGTTTTCGCCCCCCTTCCCTTGCCTCTAGGGTGCTGGGCACACCGAGCCTATTCAGTGGTCGCCCGGCTCCTCGACCGACGAAAACATGTGTTTGACACCCAGTGAGGATGGTCCAAAGGTTATATGTCGAAAATTGACCGTAAACTTTGTCAAAATCGGATCTGTGACCCCATTTTTAGGCGCCTCGCACATGTTTGTCGAAATGCCCCAACGAAGCTTTTTGAGTCAAAAACTCTGAATATGGTCTTGTTGTTTTTGGACGTTTCTATGCAAACCGAGGCAAGGTTGTGGTTCAATATAGTTGATCATGTCTTTGCACGTCACATTTAAGCCGAAAAACAACCTAAATCTCAGCTTAAGGTCTTCGCTTGAACCCGCATACCACCCGTTCGATAAAATGCCTAGATGGAGGTCCGAATCATTTTTTTTGTGGACTTGGTGCTTGGAACTCGATTTTTAATGTTTGGTTAGTTCTTGTATTTGTTGAATGGTGCCTGAAGTTGTGTTTTCTTTGTGATTTCTCTCGGTTTTGTGGCATATCTCTCGTTGTTCAAGTCGACCACGGGCGAGTCCTTTGCCGGAGATCAATGCCCCCCGCCAGAGCGATGCCCGTGGTTCAAGGCCGCAATCGTTAGCCGTCTATCCTCCTTTTGTGTTTGTTTGTGATCGTTTTTCCCTGTTTAAACGTTTGTGGTGGGCTGAGAGTAGAATAGTCGTAAAGTCAAGTTTTTCCTCGTTGAGTTCGTTTTCGTGATCGGAGTTGGTCGCCGGAGTGTTGGCCGGCGGTGACGGCGTAAGGCCAGCGTCCGTCGTCGATGCTGGCGGCCCGAGCCGACGGCTGACGGTGGGGCGTTCCCGGCGCAATCCCAGTTTCGGAGATGAGGAGGTCTCGGTGAAGAAACAGAAGGACGTGCAGGGGAAAGGCACGAAAGGGGATGAAGAAGAGAAATAAAAAATAGAAAAAGAAAAAAGAAACAAAAAAAAGGGAAAAGAGGGGAAATAGAAAAAAGAAATGGAAAAGGGGGTCCCGGGCCGGTCAGTAATCCGGGTAAGGTGTCGGGCGGATCGGGTCATGGGATCCGGTCCGAAATCTTTATTTTATTAATAAAAACATTATAAAAAATATTTAAAAACTAGAAAATTCCAAAAAATTCCAAAAAATTCGAAAATATTTAAAAATCCAAAAATGTAAAAATTCTGAAAAACATTAAAAAACATTAAAAAATTTAAAAAATCAAATAAAAAAACAAAAATCAGAAAAATTCCAAAAAATTCTAGAAAATGTGGAAATGTTCGGAAATCAATTTTTGGCTTAATTTCACTAGATTTTAGTGTTTAATTTCATTCTAGACTTAGTTTAAAACTTGCGAAAATTGAGAAAACCTTTAAAAAATTCCCAACAAATCCGAATCAGCTATTAAGGCTTTACTTTATGGCTTTTAATTGCATTTTCTTTTTAGAGACGATGCTAGGTTGCTGGTTGTTTATTTTCTTTATGATTATTTGATTGCACGCCTTTAATTCATTAGTTGTTGTTTCCATTTTTAGAATGATTAGATAGAATCTTAAGCTTCTTCGATAGGCTGCTCGTTAAATTAGTTCATGAACATTCAAGTTTAGGTACTGAAAGGCGCTAGTTAGATTGCTAGTGTAATCAAGTTTCCGAACTTTAGAATCTCTAATTTTCGCGTATATTGAGACGATACTCCCACATCTTGATTAGAGTTTTTATTTGACCCTTAATTATGGCTAATGGTGACTCTAATCGAATACGTAAATTTGAATAACTCTCGTCGCGCGAGGTACGAGGCTCGAGAGTGCTTCAGTCTTTGGATTAATGAACTATTTGGTTTGTCCTTCAAACGAATCAATTAATGTTCACATCCTTTGACAAATATTTCTTGGTTTGACCAATCAGGACGGGTAGGTCGCGACATATATAAAGAGCATATAAAATTTATTGTTTAACTATGTGAGATATTTCAATAGCTCCTCTTATGTGCAAGCCAGATGAGGAGTAACACTTGAAATTTGATTAACGGGTGTGAAAATACGCAAAAGAAATAGCGTTTGTCTTTGATACTATGTTAGAAAGTCCAATTCAAAATCTTAAATTGATAGTTTGAAGGAGATAGGGGAGACTACATGCATATAAAAAATATATATGACCCTTTGTTAAGCGATGTGGGATAATGTTTCAACATCTTTACTTACGTGTAAGTCGGATTATGAGTAACATATGGAATTTGACTATGGCTTGTGAAATTAGGCTAATGAGAGGTGGACGCACATAATTGAAAGGGATATCAGTGATTATGATACTATTTTAAAAAGTTTAACTCAAAGCTTAAATTATTAGGTAAAAGAAGATCACATATATATAAAGAGCATATAATATTTACTATTAAATAATGTTGGATATTTCAACAACAGGAGTGTATCACTTGCACGAGCAACAACGTGGACGTCAACCTACCTCATTCTCATGGGAGAGAACTCGCTCCCCTATGAAAATTCCTAAAAAGACAAAAAGGAGAAAACAATTTTCATCGAAGAAAGAAATAGGTATAATTAGTTTGAATAATGTTAGAATGATGACAAGACAAGAAACAAAAGTAAGAGTTACGAGAAATACATTCACTACGATATTCTGCAATTATTGCTCTTGCGACGACTTTCCCCCGGCCTCATGTACGTCTTCCTGGTAATTTGTCAACGGAATTGGCTGCTAGGACTTTTTTATCCCTGCATAAATTCAATGCCATCATCAATACAGTTGGAAAAAAAAATTAAAACAGAACATTCATTTTGTTATCTTCAGTAATTAATTATGTTGATTTGGTAACTTTTGTGCATTGAAAAACAGAAAAAAAGTTTAGCTTGATTGGTCTAGCGTGAAAGAATTTACACATTCTTGTCGCTGATTTCTTCAAGATGTTGGATGTCTGACCTATAAGAGAGTATTATTAATTCGAATTGATGTAATAAGATAGTCCGACTTTTAAACTAACCGTATTCACATAGAAAAAGGGTTATCTTCGAGGAGATACAAAAAGTATTACGGGTCCACAATTGAAGATGAATCTAGACATTGACATTTAATAATGAGTCTAACTAACCTTTTTCTAACTTGTAAACTCACAATTACCAGAAGTCCTCCTCAATAAATGGACCTGCTTTGCTAGCCCTATTCTTGCTTGAGCCATCGCTATTTCTTGTCTCTCAATTCATCATCCTCACCTCTCTCTTAATCGATATCGTTGACATATCTCTCTCTCTCTCTCTCTTCTCTCATGGATTCATCCAAAGAAGTCTCGCTCGAGATCTTCCCCTACATCAGAGTCTACAAAGACGGCACCTTTGACCGCCTCGCCGGCTTTGAGATCGCCCCGCCCGGCCTCGACCCTGAGACCCGAGTTGAGTCCAAGGACATCCTCATCCTCCCCGACACTGGCGTCTCTGCCCGGATCTACCGCCCCTCCTCCGTTTCTGCCACCACAAAACTCCCCCTCGTCATCTACTTCCACGGCGGGGCCTTCATCATCTCCTCCATCGCCGACCCCAAGTATCACTTCTGCCTCAACGCCCTTGTTGCTGAGTGCAACATCGTCCTCATCTCTGTCGACTATCGCCGAGTCCCTGAGCACCCCCTCCCGGCGGCCTATGATGACTCCTGGGCTGCTCTGCAGTGGATTGCATCGGAGGAAGCCCAGAGCGAGCCATGGCTTAGGGAGCGTGCCGACTTCAACCGCCTCTTCCTCGTTGGTGACAGCGGTGGCGCCAACATGTCGCACCACTTGGCCATGCGACTCAGGTACGATACAATAACAATCTAATGATGCTTAGTGAATTTGTCAGTGTTCATTTGTTATAAGTAACTTTGTGATTTAATTGCTAGGACACGTGCGTTTAAGCAATTTCACATCGAGTAGACACAGATTAATATTACTTATTATAGTAGAGGAATTTTATGTAAAATCTCCTTGGTTCATTATTTATGTAAGTTTCTGCGCCCGTTACTGATAAGGGATGACGTGCTGGGCGAGCGGGTCAAGCTGCTGGGGATTGGGATGATACAACCATACTTCTGGGGCAAGACGCCGATCGGGGCGGAGGTGGCAGACCCTGGTCGGAAGGCTTGGGTGGACAGCACGTGGCAGTTCGTGTGCGTATCGGACAAGGGGTGCGATGACCCGCTGATCAACCCGTTTGCGGACGGGTCCCCTGGCGTGGATGGGCTGGCGTGCAAGAAGGTGCTGGTGATCGTGAGCCAGAAGGACATACTGAGGGACAGAGGGAGGCTGTACTACGAGAAGCTGGTGGAGAGCGCCGGGCCAGCGGAGGCGGAGTTCATGGAGATCGACGGCGTGGATCACGTGTTCCACATCTACGATCCGAGCTGCGAAAAGGCCAAGAAGCTGTTCAAACGTGTGGCCTCGTTGATTAACAGTGATGGGAAAAGTCACGAGAAGGAGACAGTGGAGTGAAAGGCGCATGAAGCCATCGAGGCCGTTTTCGAAGTTTCTCTTTTGCCTTGCCTGTCGCTACTAAATTTTCTCTCGTGATGGTGAGAAAAGTGATCCTAGATACATTCTTGGCCAAATAATTGTGGGTAACTTTAGCGGAGTATGATTGTATCACTATTATTATCTGTTTATTGGCTTAACATGGCAATCTCTGACTCGACCAAACGGGTGAGAGACATGCGTGTCATTTTCCTGCTTTCGTAGGAAAGTTCGAGCTTCACGTTCTTATTAAGCAAACTTGATGCATATCAGTCGTTTTCGAGTTACTCATGGTTTATAGTTTTTCTTTTGTTTTCCTTTTTGAGACTTTAGGCTTTATTTATTGAATATCTGAACCTTCAACTAAATTAAATGTTACTTTACTTTTTTTTTTATGAATTCTCTTCAATTTATCTGTAGAAGTCTATATGTAGTGGTTTCAAGGCACCCATCAGTCGTTGAGGTGGCGTGTATTTTTTACTCACATTTACTCGCAAATTGACACGTGCCTGCATTGCCACGTCATTAGCTGATGTGGAACCAAATAAATTTTTTTAAAATTCGACTTTTTTCTCATTCACCCTCTCGTTTGTTCTCCTCCATCGAGCCACTTGGTCTTCCTGTGGGCTTCGTCTTCCTCTGTTCGTCCATGGCCAGCCATCCGAGACGAGCTGCGTGTCACCAAATCTATGGATAAGCCACCTCGCGAGTCAAGGACAAGCAAAGCACGCAACAATCGACGAAGCCAGATCTGGAGGCACCACTTCAGATTCAGATTGGATGAGCAACGAGGGAGCCGGGAAGTTTTAATGGATGTTTCAGGATGTTTGCAGACAATTAAAGTATCAACTTGCTTTTATTTTCGATAAACAAATGACGCATAATACAAAGAGATTATACTTAAATATGCATTAACATTGGCTTCAGACATGAAAAGTCCAATGTCGTGTTGTGCCTGAAGATACAAAATGAGTATTATCACAATATACACTAGTGGAAACAAAAAAATGTCTAAAAAAGCACTGATGTGTCCTCTGAGAATCTGTAGCGGAGTTCATATTTAGATGGTCCACCGGATGGTGCAGTGCAATAATAGTCTTCTTGCCAGGTTACTAGGTAGGATTAACCCTATCAGTCTTTTGTGGTCTTCCTTTTTTTTCCCTACATGTGAAAAGCCCGGGATTTTTCGATCCCCAAAAAACAAAAGCCCAGGAAACACCAATTTTATCGGTCATGAGAACCCAAATAAATCTTGGCCTAATTTCAAAAAAAAAAATGCACAAATTTTAGCTTGGGCGACAATTTTGGTCCGAAATTTATTTTTCTTGTAAAAAATCATAAACTTTCACTTAAATCCTAAATTTGGTCCCGTTAACTAGGAATTCTTAATTGTCCAACATGACTATTCCATCGATCCATATCACTTGCTAGTTGGATTTAAATCACTATTAATTATCTTTTTTTATGAGCCACAACTTGAAAAATAATGGTGTGCTCATGGTCTCTTTCACTTTATCAGCAAGTCAAAAAGATCTTCAAATTGAATCTTTTCAGGCAACCTCTCCTGTTTCATTGTAATCTGACGTTGTGGATTACTACCCATCAAGAGATGCTATGGACGAGGTTCGCCAAGCTCACGACCAAAAATTTTTTAATGAAAAAAGCCCAATCCCACCCCCCCTCCCCCCCGAAACTTCGAAGTCTAAGTCAAAGGGATATTAATAAATCGATCTCATTTAAAATAGGTAAAATTCTGAATCAATACCCAAAGTGAGGTCATTTTTTCAAACAATGGTCCAAAATGGACGTAGTGTCAAGTAAGGGCCTTGTTGGGAAATATAATGAAATAGATTCTAAAGCTATGCCCTACCAAAGTGCTTGTAACAATCCACGAGATCTCAAGTTTTGGTTAACGGGGGCTAGATTTGGGATTCGAGTAAAAGTTCGTGATTTTTATTGAGACAAAAAAAATTTTGGGTTAGAATTGTCACTAAAGGTAAAGTTAGTGCTTTTTTTTTTGGAATTTTCCCAATAAATCTTATTAAAAGGTACACAATTATCAAATGGGAATTACTTTGGGTGGCCTAGGTGCTTTAGTATTCTTACATGTCTTCTTTTTATGCCCATACTGAAGATAATTTCTACATCACATTTGGACTTCAGTTTTCATCAACTTCTTATCATCATTATTTCGTCCATCCTTGTTCTCGATTATGTTATTCTCTCCCCCTTTTCCTTCTGTAAGGTGGTAGATTGATTGGTTCACCATTAACTTTGGACCGCATTTTTGCACCATTCATGCCTGTGAAGGGGAATTGATGACATCTTTCATAAGCATCCTTCCTAAAGCAATCATCCTCATTATTGTTGGTGTCTAACTTCATCAACGTAATATAACATATGGCCTGTCTATAAGGTATTTCTGAGCTATCCCATTCCTTACAAGCACAGGTCTCTCAACCCAGTCAATCACAAATATATCATCATTCAATTGACCCTCAAATTTATTGGCACATTTGGCCTAAAAATACAATACTTGGACTCTAGTTTACTCTTCTCTAACTTCATGTTAATCCCTGGGTAAATTGGATTTGTTCAATCAACTATTAATTGACTTCTCTCTAGAAAATTACCAAAAAAGTTATAAACATATTGTACGGCGGCCAATTCAATTCTAAACTTTTCAATTTGATCAATTTAGTCTTGAACTTTTAGACGATTTGCCAATGTAGTCCTTTCGGCCAATTTTGGCCTATAATTGTTAACATGAATGATGGCCAGCCTACGTGGTATGGCTAGCCCCGAGCTGTCAATTTTTACAATTTTTTTTCTTCTTTTCTTTCTATCATTTTTTCCAACTTTGGGCCAGCAACCTTGCTAGCCAACCCTTGTTGGCCACGAGTAAGGGCCTTTTTGTCCTTGCCGGCCACAAGTGAGGGCTTTGGCCCTCGCTAAGATCTAGGCGAGGACTGCGGCACCCTCACCCAAACTAAGCGAGGGTTGCTCACCCTCACTAACCTAGAGTTGGAAAAAGAAAGAAAGAGAAGAAAATAAAAAAAATTCAAAACAAAATTGAAAACAAATTGCAAAAATTGTCCATGTTAGCTTCGGCTCTGCCATGTAGGATGGCCAGTATCCACGTCAGTGATTTCCAGCCAAAATTGATTGGAAAGGCTATATTGAAAAATTGTCAAAATGTTTAGTACTAAATTGGCCGAATTGAAATATTTATGACTGAATTAACATCCGTACAGTAAGTTTAGGACTTTTTTCTCTTTGCTATCCTCTCTGTTAAATATGTTTTGAATTTTATGTACTTGGTTTAGCTCATGACCCGACCCGACATATTTTTGTGTGACCTGAAAGTGGAAAGAAAATTGAGATTTGGTTCGTGACGCGAAGGGTTGGGCCAATAGGCCCAACTCGCAGCAAGCGAACAAATATCCATAGCGGACTGCCCAAGCTGGAGGAAGCGAACTAATGTTTCGAGGGGTTCGGGGGTGTAGCCCCCGAGGAAAATTTTTTGGGAGCCTTATTTGTATTGCGGCTAGGTTTTCTCATGGAAGTACAGAGAGAATTTTGTTTTTAGAGAGTTTTGTGAGCTGTGAGCTTTAGTCGTTGTTTCGACTTCTGAAAACTGTACTCTCTTTGATTATAGTGGAATTTTGTCTTGCCTCGCCCGTGGACGTAAATCACCTTGTGATCAAACCACGTAAAATTCCTGTGTTCTGTCTTTTGTTCTTTTCGCATCGGTTTCCAACACTCTCCATTAACATAGTGATTATCACTTCAAGCATCTCAAGTATAGCTTTTTCTCTTGGTAGTGGAATGTATACATTGATGGTCTCACTAAAGTTATTATCAACCACATCAAGGGTTGGTATCTATATATCTTGACGAAAACCTACAGAATTTCTCAAGGCTTGCTTGATGAAGTCTTCGTAATCTTTAGGGCACTTCATCTTGAAATTAGCTATTGCTTGGTCTAAATCAACTTCAAATGTACTCCTCATAGCCCTCTAAAGGAGTTTCCTAAGAGCATCCCCTTTGTGCAATATTTCCCAATAAGCACTTATTTGCCTTGTACAAGTTTGATGCTTAGCAAGTAGAGATAGTTTTGAAATTGGTTTCATTAGTCATTGCAAAATCAACCGATAAAAAAAAAATTAGTAAATCACATCGATGATTGTAAGGACAAAATGTGAGATTATTTTTGATGATCACCGATTAAAGAACAATCCTAGCCTTTGCCCACACTCATGTTAGTGAACAACAGGGTGAGAAACCAACTCCAAGATGCCACATACTCATCTTCCATGACTGCCCAAGCAGTTATGAACGTTTGATTGTTTCCATCTTTTCCGGCAAGTCAAAAACAACAAACCCTTCAATGTAGTCTTATGGAAGCACCCATCAAAGCCCATGACACGTTTACATCCTGTTAAAATATTCCTTTTCAACTCATCGAACCTCACATAAAACCTCCTAAATACTTTGGATGCTGGGTTTACTTCCATCTCAAATTTACAATACATGCTAACTCTCTAGAGCTTTTGACCCCAAAAAAAAAACTCTCTTAAACTCCTCTTAATAAGATCTTACCATATCGTATTGCTCCACTATTTGACCTCCCTTGTATAGCTAAACGCTTTCCATATAGCTCTTTATACCCTTTATTTTTATCCAGCGTTGGGGCAGACCTTTCTGTCAATTCTGTATATCCATAGTTTAGCCTCGAAGCTATTCCTTTATATCTTTGTTTAAACCAGTTGTTATATTTAATGTACCACTTGCATTGCACGAGCAACAACCTCGATAATGCCAAACCAAACGTACCTCGTTGTCATGAAGAAGAGCTCGCTCCCCTTTGGAAATTCCCGAAAGGACGGAAGGAAGAAAGGGAAAGGTGCAGTTACTCCGAATAGTAATAGAATGATGACAAGACAATAAACAAAAGCAAGAGCCACGAGAGATACATTCATCCGGTGTTCCGCAATTATTGCTGATGCGACGACTTTCCTTCAGGCCTAACATGTTTCTGAACTGCAAAAAACAATGATCAATCCGAATCGATCTGACGAGATGCTATCATCCCACCATCATCAGATTAAGAAAAACAAGGATGTCTTCGACTGGACTGAAAAGTATTGCGATCACATTGGAAGACGTAGTCAGACATTGACATGTAACAATGAGCCAGACTGACTAACCTTTCCTCTAGGTTGTTATTACTAGTAATTACCAGAAGTCCTTAATAAATAGGCCCGCTTGCTTTCCCTGTCTCAGCCATCGCTGTTTCTTGTGTCTCAATTCATCTTCTTCAACTCTCTCTGATTAATATCGTTGACGTCTCTCTCTCATTCATGGATTCATCCAAGGAGGTGTCACTCGAGATCGTCCCCTACATCAGAGTCTACAAAGACGGCACCTTCGACCGCCTCACCGGCTTTGAGATCGCCCTGCCTGGCCTGGACCCCGAGACCCGAATTGAATCCAAGGACATCCTCATCCTCCCTGACGTTGGCGTCTCTGCCCGGATCTACCGCCCCTCCTCCGCGTCTGCTGCCACGAAACTCCCCCTCGTCGTCTACTTTCATGGCGGGGCCTTCATCATCTCCTCCATTGCCGACCCCAAGTATCACTGCAGCCTCAACGCCCTTGTCGCCGAGTGCAACGTCGTCCTCATCTCCATCGACTATCGCCGAGTCCCCGAGCACCCCCTCCCTGTGGCTTACGAGGACTCCTGGGCTGCTCTGCAGTGGATCGCATCGGAGGAAGCCCGGTGCGAGCCGTGGCTCAGGGAGCATGCCGACTTCGACCGGCTCTTCCTTGTCGGTGACAGCTGCGGCGCCAACATGTCGCACCACTTGGCCATGCGGCTCAGGTACGGTAACAATGACAAAACTAAAGATGCTGAGTGAGTTTTCAAGTGTGAGTTACTTTGAGATTTCATCGCTGTGTTACGTCCGATCAGAATTTTAAAACACATACACTTTCATGTTGTGGAGGCACTAATTAATATTGTTTACCGCAGTAGTGTAATTATACGTAAAATCTCCTTGTTTTGTTATTTATCTAAGTTTTTGCGTCCTTCACTGATAAGGGATGACGTACTGGGCGAGCGGGTCAAGGTCTCGGGGATCGGGATGATACAACCGTACTTCTGGGGCGAGACGCCGATCGGGGTGGAGGTGGCGGACCCTGGTCGGAAGGCGTGGGTGGACAGCTGGTGGCGGTTCGTGTGCGTGTCGGACAAGGGGTGCGACGACCCGCTGATCAACCCGTTCGCGGACGGGGCCCCCGGCGTGGAGGGGCTGGCGTGCGAGAAGGTGCTGGTGATCGTGAGCGAGAAGGACATCCTGAGGGACAGAGGGAGGATGTACTACGAGAAGCTGGTGGAGAGTGGCGGGGCGGCCGCGGCGGAGTTCATGGAGATCGAGGGCGTGGGTCACGTGTTCCACATCTTCGACCCGAGCTGCGAAGGGGCCAAGAGGCTGTTCAAGCGCGTGGCCTCGTTCGTGAACAGCGACGGTGATGATCCCAAAGAGGAGGAGGCCGTGGAGTGAGAGGGCGCATGGAACGCAAGTGGAACGTGGACAACTCGAGGTCGTTTTCAAGTTCTTTCGTTTGCTTTTGCCTCTGCTGTGGCTAATAAAGTTTCTGGTCGTCGTGGAGTGGTCGCTTGTGGTGGTGTAGAAACGTGGTCGTTGATACATCCTTCGCCACGAGAATCGTGGGTAGCTTTTGCGAATTCCTGGTTATTTTAATATCATTTTATGGTTATTGATTTTCACAGCGGGCGAGAGACATGAATGTCACGTTCTGACTTTCCTAGCAAAGTTCTAGACTTTCATTTTTATAAAGTGAACTTGGTGTACAGCGGTCGTTTCCGAGGTTTTCATTCGTTCATATTTTTACACCTTTTTCCGACTAGAAACTTTATTTATGGATTATCTTGACCTTCAACCAAATCAAACGTCACTTTTGTTAACTAAGTCTTATTTTTCTTCTTATAGGTTCTCCAATTTGCACTAAAGAATCATGACTAGTACGTAAATTTAATATCAAACCAGCACAACAAAGCACGTACTCCTCAAATTCTTGCACGACTAGCTTGTGTCGCTTTTGAGTAAAGCAATAAAATGAACAGGATCTCGACCCATATGCGCCCCCGGAGAGATGTGGTGGCAACGTCTTGGTCAACTCCCTCCATCGTCCTCATCGAACAGGGACAGGAGACCTGCACATCATTTAGTATAGAGAGAGCGTTCTCCTTTTGTTTCCTTTTCTTGGACAAGAACAAATTGGTAACTGAATTTAGTTTGAATGGGGGTACAAGCAAAGCAGAAGAAAAAGCGTTAGATTTCTAACAAGCCACCTGCAGCGTCTACCAATCAATCCAACTTAGTAATCAATCCCGAAACACCGCCACAAAAGATGATACAGAGTCATGCAGAATGCAGGTAGATAGGATGCCGATTTGGAGGGCCTTAGAAGACAACGGTATCGAGCATGGTCCCTAAGGTCTGGACTATGTTGGAAGACATGAGGTTGGAGACATGCTCTTCGAGGTGCTTCTTGGCATCTTGCCTTCCCACATTCGCAATCGCTAGCTTCTCCGGTGGCAATTCGTCCTCCTCCTGCACCGCCTTGTTATACTTGATTGCCAAATTCAGCATCTCCTGCAAAGATTGGAAGAAAAGAAAAAAGAAAAATCAACTCTTTATGATCCTACCAGAAGTAGTCATTAAACAACGCCCACTGACCAACCAAATGACGTATTATTCATAATGAACTGCAGAAAAAATGGGTTTTCTGTGGCCCTACCATATGGAAATTGTGGCCAGCCACTACTTGTTATTGGACTCTAATAAGATACAAACGATCACATGAGTTATACTGAATATGGACACCCCAAGACGGCACCATGCTTTCATTATTAATTCAGCGAATTACTTCCCAACAACAAAAACACAACCCCCCCCTCCCTTCCTCTCACTTTCCTACTCCTCGCACAAGGTTGACGTATATGTATCTACCATTAGCTTAAATGGGCCCTATAAGGAAAACCCACATTCAAGTCTTCAGACTCAAGGCATTTATTACACCACCACACACAATGTCATACACAATAATTGCGGTGGATGCGTTGTAATTTATCCGTCACACCTGTCCAGAGTATGCACCAATAATCGTGTAAAGGTTTGACTTTAGATTGTCACCTATAAATATTTTCCCTGTCGCTTTTCATTGACTAGGTCTTTGCCAATCCTTTTAAAAAAATAACTTTGCAGTGCACTTTCATGAATAGTTTTTGGAAGAGAATATACCAAAGAATGAACAACACTACAAAGCATAAAGCACTTGTCCTTAGCTTTTGGATGATAAAACCTAAATTTTTCTCCTCCGAGCCTTGGACACCCAAAGTAGAAATCCAACTAAAACAAGGATCTGGATTTGAAAACAATCATTCGTTTTGCAAGAAACGACAGCTTCTCAACATCCAGTTCAATGAAAGTCTATATGCATTGCAAGCTAATTGATCTTAATTAATTAGGAAAACATGCACACTAGATGAAATAATGCTTGAGCAGAGGGCTTTGTCTTGCATTGTCCAGAATCCAACTCTAAGTGACTGGTGCAACCAATTCTCTAATCTAGATGCAACAGATTAAGACCTTCACTTACCTGAACAGTCTGTTCATTGGTTTTAGAATGTGTGTCAAAACGGCGAAGCGTCAAGCCATCTGTCCATTTCTTCTTGTGAAGATTAAGTAGCATTTTTTCCTCAAGTTCATTCTTTCTGTAATTGATGGCAATTGAGTAATAGTGTCTGTTCAGCCCATGGATCAATGCCTAAAAATATGAAGTCAACCCCATGAGATAAGATCAAAACTCAATATTCAAAGAGAGCATTATCTGGTCAGCACTCACTTGGATGGACGGTTTGTTGAGATGTCCAAGGTTGGAGGTTGTTTGCCTGGGTTCTTGGCCAAGCATCATGGTTTGTGGGTTGATCAAACGGAAGGCATCAATCACTACCTTCCCTTTGACACTCTGAATGGGATCCACAACTACTGCAACTGCACGCTGATTTAAAGCCTCAAAACTCTGATTTTATAAGAACACATCACAAGTATAAAGCAGCCTTGTTAACAATTGGATCCAACTGGAAACCTATAAGCAATTATAGTCTAGCAAAAAAAAGATAAATGAAACCAATCATACACGAATGCAATACGCTATGGTCATCAACCAATGGTGAAAAAATCTAAACTATCTTGAGTTACAACTCTCCGATTGAATCCCAAAGCCACAACCTTCAACCAAAACCACAACCTTCAACCAAAACCATCCACACACCACTCCCAATAGAGAAGCTCTTGAGATAATTTAGAGACTACTGCTAGGTATTTAAAGACTAGTAGTCCACTAAATTGGTTCACTGACTGATGCAGCAGAGTTCTACTTAATGTTGAATATGGCCTCCTTGTTTGCAAGCTCAGCTACAGTCTATAACATAACTTAGTAATTCAATTTAGTAGATCGTCTCGACAAATTTAATGTCACTCTAATTTTAATAGCCCGATGGTTGCCAAACACCCACCTCCATCAAGATCAGAATCTCAGTATACAAGAAAGGAAAAGCATAAAGTCGTGAACTCTCATGTCAATGTGTTACTCATGATCAAAGCTATTGATACTTCCACTCAATGTAACTAAGTTCATTTGGCTGTGTTCCAAAACGACATTGTTTTCATAAGGAGGCTGGGGAAAAAACGATATAGGGAAAATAGGTTGATGAATAAAAGAAATTCCATAGTTATACTTCTAGACTTGCATGCCATGCTATCATAACTCTAAATTACATCACCAACCAATAGTGGTTGTAAAGCCCAAAAGGTCATACCATTTGTAATTACAATTTGCATGCTCCTTATAAGAAGGAAATATAGAGTAAAAGAGATGACCTGCTGCGTGTTGATGTCCACCCCAGAAAGCCAACATCCAAAGCCAGGATGAGAGTGGTACCAACCTACCACCATCTCTGGTCTGCAATGCAGAACACATAATAAGCATATAAAACATAAACATATGTCGCAACATATACGCATATAGAGAAGAACCCAGACCCAGGATGACCAACATTGACAAAAAAGGGCAGTTGAAATAAAATATAAACCCCGATCACAGGTTACAATTAGAATTTTATACTGGTGCCTTTCTGACCTATTGCGTGATAGTATTAGATGATAAAATAGCTAGTGTCCAACCCAAGAACCATACACAAAAATTCAGTCCAAGATACACACACACACACACAAGTAGAAAATAAAAGTTCTACCTATCCAAAGAGGCACATCTTTAGCACATATATATTGTTCTGGTGAACGGTGACCTACGATAAACAGCTAGGACAGAAAATATGGACAAAAATTTCTCTTTAAAAGTAAAACCCATGAAACCTCATTTCGATTGACCCAGAAATTAAGCCGTGAAAAAAAAACCTGTTGTTTGTCAGTCACTAACTAACATATAATATCTAACACAAGGATCATCACCATTCAGTTTCCAAGTTACTTGAAGCACACAATCTGGCAGATGGAAGATCTATCATATAATATATCAAGCCCATAACGGCCATGACATCCATGAGCTCAGAGAATTCTATTCTACCATACCAAAACTTAATTGGAGACTATTCAATCATTGTTCAGCGCATAATTAGGTAAGCATTCACATTCGTATTACACAAGCATTACTGTGTGTGATAAACAAAGAAACATGAACTTCGACATGCTCGTGATTCTAGATAGGGAAAATCATACCAGTAGGTAACTATGAAGTTCAACATGCAAGTCATTCTGAAAAAAACAACAATCATGCTGTGGTTCTACCAGCAATTAGAATTTTCTTGTAACTAGCGTCTGCATAAAACCTTATCAGCTTATCATAACCTGAAGGCCTTGTAACGATCATCAATTCCTCAGAGAGACCAGAATACAAACAAACAGCCAAGGGCTTATCAGGTGCAATACCCAGTTTTACCAGTCCCAAAACCACCTACTTAAGATAGACACATACTTTTTTAGGAGATATGCAGTTCACTGAGGACGCTTTGTAGGTGTGAATTTCTCAACAAGATAGAATAAGACAATAACTAACTTCTCTAGGAGAAATGCAATTGACTGATGAAAGCTCTGTCAAACTATCTGCTAACTTCTGAAAAACGAATGCAGTTCACTTCTCTAATTCATCGACTGCTGAGCAAAATTACAACAATCAAATTCCATTCTTCTCTTTTCATCATATCATTATGAGTTCCCCAGTCTCGACTCACAAACAATCCTAGACATAGCATGAAAGGACAAGGTAAGCAGCTGCATCATTAACACTGAAGATCTAATTCAAAATCCATCCAGAAGCTAAGATACATCATTGTCAATAAGCAGTAGTTTCTAACTTCAGTTGCATATGATTTATTTTTTTTAAATTCACTTTCTCATCAGAAGTTAAGCAATATCCTCTGAAGAACTACTCCACATTATAGCTTGATGAAAAGGGCCTTGATACAATTAACCAACATAAACCGAGAACTGTCTATCAGTTAGTAAGAAATAGCAAATCGCACCGAGTGTGCAGAGAATTACCTTCCAGTCTGTTTGAGCATGTCGAGCATATTGGTCTGAAACACATGATCTACTGCCTCGACACTGACACCAGTACCACTCTGCGGCATAGCAAACACATCGACGACTCGGACGGTGTACTCGTCCACAAACTCCCCAAGCATCAAGCCCATCACTTCCATGGGAACCCCAGCCCTCCCTGGTCGGTCAAATCCAAGTCTCCATTTAGAGAAAGCAAAAACACTATCCAGCCACCATCGCACCCACAACTAATATCTAACAACACCGAAAAACCAACAGACTCGATCCGAAAGCTCAAAATTCGATGCCGAAGACAGCAATCTTTCCGCGATCCCCCGACATTGAAAATGGAGGCCAGCGGAAAGCACGCGGCAAGAAACCCTAACCGAACCTCCGGTAACGCTAGAGAACCGCCAACCGGCATTTCCAATTAGGGTTTCCTTTTCACGTCCAGCTGTCGGAATCGAGCGACCGCAGCGGCCAAAGACGAAGGGAGAGAGGGATTTACCGTGCTTGAGCATCTTGAGGAGGGCGAGGGAGGAGATGTAGACCTGCTCGGAGGAATCGAGGGTCGGGGAGTCCGGGGGCGGGTGGCCCAGGGCACCTCCGGCGCCGGCGAACATCCGCTGCAGCCTCTCCATACCGGACATTCAAGTTCGGAATCACGCCGCGCCTCTGCGTCTCTCTCCTGCGGTCTTCTCCGTCCTCTCTCGAGTTCTCTGCTGCCGTGAACCGCGATGGCGGAAGGAGGAGGAAGGAGGAGGAGAAGATGAAGAACTTGGGATGACTTCAGCTGCAAGCCAGCGGGAGCTCGTGCTGCTTTCTTGGGCTTCTTGGAAGATGGCTGCTGCATAAACTGGGCCCCGATCGAACGGGCCCAGTCCGGCACAGCTGGCGCGAGGCCCGAACATGGGGCCCATTTCTTTGGCGGGCCTGGCCCATGGACAATGTATTAGCAGTCGTTCGCCGTTCGATTGAAGCTAGAGAACCTTGAGAAAGATGGCAAAAAGGTGCTGAAGTTTGTTTGCTGTGCGTAGGCGCCTCATCCTTTTTTTTTGGCTCGTGAAAGGGTCTTAGAAAGTGTGTTTTAAAATGAAATTACTTGCCAGTATGTACGTGAGAAAGTTGTTGGCGCAGTTGATTAGAGCATCCGGCTAGGAACTAAGTGGGTAGGATTCGGATTTCTTTCTTATATGCTTAGATCCGGTCGGATGCGCCGCCGGTTCAATGGTCGTACGGCATGGTAGTCTTGATCGGGTTGGATGACCAACCGGTACTTGGTTGAGCCAATTGAATCAGCCAGCTTAGTTCCCAAACATTGGTCCAAGGATGAAAGGGTGGATGAACCGTGGATTTGGGAGAGATCCATTGTAGATTAGGGAGAGCTCGATAACACCGGTCGTATTTTTCAAAATCGTTTTTTCACTGCCCATTTTCCTTAAGATTTAATGGACATGTACATAAGAAAGTGAATATATATGGACTTTTATTTTGTTATAAGTAAAGTGAAGTGAAAGATGATGAAGATATAAATAGACCGAAACCTGCTCGAAAACACAAGATGGGTAAGAGCATATAAAACTTAATAGGTCAGTTTTAAGAAGCCAAAAGAGTTCATATTGACTTGAGTATCATGACATTTGTCTTTTGTCAAGTGGGGCGGCCCAAATTAACCATACACCATCTCTTCTATTACAATTACACTATTGTAAAGAGAACTTTTATATTTGATATCCATCCCCAAAATCATCAAAATAAACCCTGAAATTTGTCTTTCTTACATCAAGAAAATAGAAATGGTATTTCTATGCATTCGACCAGGTAGTTTTTCTATTAATCAGTAGTTACTTCCATAGAACTCCTCTTGCATTATCAAACCTCTAATGGTCACCCACTTCTTCAAAGTAACTATCCGCTTTCTTTTCATCAATAAAAACAAAGTTATGCACTCTATTTTCATGCATAACCACAGAACTACAGTTACGCGCTATTACATTGCCTCTAGTCTAATATATAACTAGAAAAATTAGTTTAGTCTCACTTTTTAGACTTTCCATAAAGACCGCCGGGATGAAATTATAAAGGGACAAACCAAAGACATAATAGGGACATCTATTTATCTACTAAATCAAACTTGGATGGTTGACGTTTTAAGGACCTCACAAAGAAGAGAGACCCTCCACTCCTACACTCAACTACTTCAATTTATCCCCTTTCATTTGATCATACCTACTCCATTTCTTTTATATCTAATCATTTAGAAAATTTGTACATATATGTGTCATATATATTTTTCTTTTTGTATTTTTGGTAATTCGTTACATGGTACTGCATTTCATAATACACGACGACAACACAACTTAATCTCGCATAAAATCAACGAGCTTAATTTATTTTAATCGTAATTGAAAATAGATATTTTGGCACTTTTTCTCAACTTTCTTATTATGTGTACATTTATTAATTTCCAATGCAATATACGAATTTACAATTTATGCCAAACCAAATTTGGTAGAGTGGGTACGCCATGAAAATCATGTTAGCTATCTCGATACAATATTGGATGCGGTTAATTCATCTAATTGTGTTGTATGAAATTTATCAATTTATTTTGAGTAACTGAAGATAGTATATGGTATTAATTCATATAAATACTGCATGATATATGGACTTTACATTCGTATTATATTGAATGTATTCTAGTGTAAGTTCTTGCAAATTCGTATGTATGCTTGATGTCTCTAAGCTTATGACATGAGTAGGCATTGGACTTTGTTCTAAAAAGTAGGTCGTTAATTGTTGTCGCATTTCGATATATGTCAATGTTTCACTGGTTGCATGACACATACTCTTTAATGAATGTTGTCATTGGTATTAAGAAGTACTCCTTTAAGATAACAGAATAGGGAAAAAGAAACACAAATAACATTGTTAAAAAATTTATGTATTCTGATTTAATTGAAATAAAACATGTGTCTCGATGACTTGTTCTTACTAGAAAGTTTATTGAGGAAAAGGATCAATTAAGCACTGGCAATGATTAAATTCCTTTTCAGGTTTTGCTAAAAAGATCATTTCGATGCAAATAGTTCTTAGGCGAAGAAAAATAACAAACTATAACATATACCGCTATTCGCATTATGTCGATGGCACGGATTATTAGAAATGTTATTATAAATCTTCATCATCATCTAATTTTCTGTACACATATTCGTGTGCTTTCCACGCAATACGGGACAAGGGAGTGCAAGGAAAACAGGCCTTTTGATAAAGCTCTTTATACCACCCTATAATGTAAAGTTTCGTTAAGTTAAAATGGCACATTTTGAATACAAAATCCGTGTAATTTTTTTTTGTATAATATACATTAATGACTATTAATTAGTAGTCAATTTTTCTAACCATAACTACCAGTATCAATGTTGAATTATGTGGACTGTACAGCAAATCGATCACACAGTACACCCTATAAAACTCCAAATAAAAATGGATAAAAGGACACTATAAGTGTCATAAGTTGTGTACAGAGGTCACTTTCGTACCATAACTTTTTTTCGAATCACTTTAATGTCAAGTCAAAGGAAAAGAGATCACTTTAATGACTCCGGTTAAAATTCCGATCAAAAAGCTAACATTGCATTTTTCATTTAAAAAAAGAGTGTGACGTGGATATTTGGTTCAAAATTTCATTTCCACGTGGATGTGCTAAACGACGTCGCTCAATCAAAGGTATTAGCATTATTTCGTCGTCGCTATCATCTCATTGCGAGTCACACCCGCTCTTCTGTTTTGTCTTCCTCATCCAGTCAACGTTGCCTGTCGTTCGTCACATGTGGCACCCGCATCCCGTTGCCGTCGCCATCACCTGTCGCTCATCGCTCGTGGTGCCCTCATCCCGTCGCCATCGCCGTCACCCGTCGCTCGTCGCTCATGGCGCCCTCATTCTATCACCGTCGCCCGTCGCCTGTCACTCGTGGCGCCCTCATCCTATCGCTGTTGCTGTTGCCCATTGCTCGTCGCTTATGGCGCCCTCATCCTATCGTCGTCGCTGTCTCTTATCTTCCTCCTGTGGTCAGTCGGCGTCGCTCTCTCATCCTGTGGACTGAGCATCACTCGTCCCATTGATGTCGGTCTCGTCTCCGTAGCAAATTACGAAGGTCAGTCTTCAAATAAGGGCTTTTAATTTCTATTTTGCTTAATTGATCGACACATTGTGCCTCATTGTCCTATGTTTCACTCAATTAATTGGTAGATTAGGGTTGTTTTCAGGACATTAAGGTTTGAAGTCGAAAATTAGGGCTCGAACTTGAAATTTAGTCTTGAACTTCTGAAATTAAAGCTTAAACTTCATAAATTATGGCTAGTTGTTCGGATATTAGGGCTTGAAGTGGATTCGATTGTGTTGGTGCCGGGCTGAGTATATGTTATAAACTGTGGTCCACGTGGGGAACCTCTGTCATTGTCACCCATGTGGTATGATGGTGGCTTTTTCAATCTTGTTAACCATGTATGGGACCTCCATGTGAAGCTGTGCTTTTCTTCTCATGTGGTGTGGTCCCGAAAGTTAAAATATTGACTTTTTTGGCTTTTTTCTTTCAATGTAGGGTCGACATGAAGGAAAAAGACACAATTCTCAGCATTATTATTCGTTATAGAGGAGAATTTGTCATTGGCATTGACGAGTGGGAATACTTTGGGGGACTTGAAGGTACTGTTTATTTCAATAGAAGCAAGCCAGCATATATTAATCTTGTGAAGGATATAGTTCAATAATTAAGATGCAAAATAGGAAGTTTGCATTATTGTGTTCTTGAAAACAACTTGAAGGACGACATTAGAAACTTTCTTGATGATAATGGTGCTAATGATATCATCTACCATCATATTCATGGAAAGAAGCTATTGTGTATGTTGAGTCCTGTAGTGATGGTGAATTTGATGAAGGGGCTGAGAGAGGAGACGTAGGGGATGGTGCTGCTTTATCTAGTACTCAGGTTGGTGCTACTTCTATTATAGATGAAACTGGACATGAGAGACAAGAGAGGAAGGAGAGGGAGGCAAGTCATGCAACGAGCAAAGAGTTCACTGGATTTGAGTTAACTGAATTGTCGTGGGAAGTTGCTGCATCTAGTGAATCAAATGATGAGGGTATGGCAAATGTAAATTTCCCAAGTAATGAAGATGATGAGGAACTTGCACAATCAAGGCAAAAGCAAAGTGAATTTGGAAAAAAATCAATAGCTGCATTTGGAGGATTGCGTGAAACTGAACCAGGATATAGCATTGATAGAGCTCCAGCTGAAGGTAACGACACTGATTATGAAGAAAGTGGCTCTGATAAACAAAATGATAGTTCTGAAAATAAGCATGAAGATGATGATCCCATTGTACGCAGAAGAAAACGTAAGTATTCGTTCAATGATCCTGGCTCTTCTTCTTCTGTGTTGACTGTAGGTATGAAATTTTCTGATGCCAAGCAGTTCAAAGAAGGGATTATCAAATATTCAATAACTGAACAAAGGAGTCTTCAGTTCACTCGAAATACATAGGACTATTTTAGAGCAAAGAGTTCTTAACCTAGTTGTTCGTGTAAGATATATGACGCACGTTCAAAGAGGAACGGATTATTCCAAATTAGGTCACTCTAGGAGGAATATACTTGTTCCTTCATGTTTGACAACCAAAAGGTGACGAGTGCTTGGTTGTCGAAGCACTTCTTCAATACCATCAAAGCGATGCCTGATGTGAAGTGTCTTTAACTGAAGCAATTGGTGAGGGGGCAGGTAGGAATTAATATGTCACTCAATTAGTGTAAAAGAGCCAAGCAGAAGGTGATGAAAAAACTTCTAGGGAAGTACAAGAAAGAATATGGTCAAATTTGGGAATATGCTGGAGAATGTAGGCTGCAAAACCTGGCTAATCGAGTTTATGTTGAGGTTGTGGAGCAGCCACAGCCTCACCATAGGACTAACTTTAATTGAATTTATATTTGCTTTGATGCATGTAAGCGAGGATTCGTTGCTGGTTGTAAACGAGTCATAGGGTTAGATGGATGTTTCTTGAAGGGCGTGTGCAAGGGAGAATTATTGGCTGCCATTGGGAGGGATGGTAATGACCAGATGTTTCCAATTGCTTAGGCTGTTGTGAAGGTAGAGAGTAAGGACACTTGGTTGTGGTTATTGAAAAATTTGATAGTGGACCTTGAGATCACTAATGGAGGAGGTTGGGCATTCATGAGCGACCAACAAAAGGTAATGCTGGTGCAACTGTACATAACAATATTTATGACATATTTTATCTTGCACATGCCTTTATTAATGCCTTGATGTATGAATTTTTGTAGGGACTTCTTCCTGCTCTAGTTGAGTTGATGCCATTTGTTGAACATAGGATGTGTACGAGGTACATATATGCAAACTGGGTAAAGATCTACAAAGGGGAGAAACTACAGAATCAATTTTGAATGATAGCTAAGAGCGCTAACATGGCTAATTTTATAATTCACAAACAGCAGCTGCTTGACTTGATGAAGGACGATTATGAAGCACTTTTCCAAACTGAACCCAAGCATTGGTGCAAGGCCTTCTTCAGTGAAGAATTCAAGAGTGATATTATCGTTAATAATCTCAGTGAAGCCTTCAATGGTAGAATTTTAGAGGCGAGGTGCAAACCAATCATCAGCATGCTTGAGGATATTCGAGTGATAGTCATGACAAGGTTGCAAAAGCAGAGAGATGAGTCTGCGAGGTGGACTAGATAGTGTGGTCCTAGGATTGCTAAAAGATTGGATGACAACTTAGCTAGTAGTAGGTTCTGTCATCCTATATGGAATGGAGATGATGGCTATGAGGTCATGGAAAAGACAGACAAGTATTTTGTCCAATTGGACAAAAGAAAGTGCTCATATTAAGCTTGGCAACTTTCTGGAATTCCCTGCGCACATGCTATTTGTGCCATTCAAGCGAAGTACCAAAATTCCGAGGAATACCTGTATGGTTGCTACCACAAAAGCACATATCTTGCTGCATACCAATGCATGATGCAGCCTATTAGAAGTAGAAAATTCTGGGAGCCGACAAATCATGAAGTCCCTCATCCTTTGCCACTTAAGAAGCAAATAGGAAGGCCTAAAAGGAGACGGAGAAAGCGAGAGAGAGAGCCTGGAAGTAAAAGATGAACAGGTCAGGTGCAAAGGTGAGATGTTCATATTGTCATAAGGAATGTCACAACAAAAGTGGTTGTCATTTGAAGAAGCAACTGATGTTGCTTCAACAACAAAGTGGAGGTACTTAAATTGGATCAAGTGCAATGCCAGCACAAGAACTAGCTGAAGGGTTTGCTGCAGGGGCTACTAAAATGCCTGCTGGGGGCCAGCTAATAGGCATGTTGATTGTCTAGCTAAAGAGCTTGCTGAAGGCCAAGTTCAAGAATCAGCTGAAGAGCCAACTGGAGGCCCAGGTTCAAGGGCAACCTTCTCCTTGACTGTTGCACATGCTGGGAGAAAATATCCAGTAAGCTATATAATATATATATTTGTATTAATCTTTAGTGAGTAAACTTTGGCTTTAGTTGACATTATTTTGTCCTTATCAGGTGAGAAGAAGACCAACTGAACAAGCAACCCAGGTTTCTCAATGTGAGGCACCATATCAAACAAGAGGGGTCCCTAGCAGAAGATTAAGGCAATATGGTTATGAAATTTATATGGACTTTGACACTGGAATGACTATTTTGCATATAAATTTTGTACATCTCATATATTTCATTTTTGAGTTTTTCACTTTCATGATAATATTGCTTCTTCTCATCTATGATTATGTTGTTATAGCTTGGAAGGAGTTCAGAGGTTTTCATATTTCAAGTTGGCCCAAGCCAAGAGTCAAGGGCTACAACAAAAAGAACCCAACCAACGTTGCAAGCGGCTGGTCCGAAGAGAAGAAGGGTAGCTGTAGAAAATAGTGTTCGTAAATGGCCACCAATAAAAAACCCAACACTAGTTTCTGATTAACCAGCACATGCTGACAGCTTCAAAACAGTCACCAACACTAGTAAGAGGAAGACAATTACTGTGCCAATGAAGAAATCTCGAGTAAGAAGGCCAGTAGAACAACGTGCTGGTCCGACAGTTAAAAAAGATGCAGCTGGAGTAGTTTAAGAAGAAGCAGTTCTAGTTGTTGAAGAATATGTAGCTCCAGCAGTTCAAGAAGAAGCAGCTCCAGTTATTGAAGAACTTGCATCTTTAGAAGAATAACCTGCAGCTCCTTCAGTTTGAAAGAGTCAAAGAATTATGAACTAACTCAAGAAGTTGTCGAAAGGAAAAGGAAATGGTGGACTTATCACTTTTAACTAATGGGAGGGTGTTGAGGTGGTTGTTAGTTTTTGGGAAATTAGGGAGATTTATCATATTGACTAATAGGAGGTTGATTTTTTGTGGTTCTGGAATGTTATTGACTAATGGGATGTTGTGCATGAAGACTAAATTCGATATTTGTCATGGTTAAGGTGGTTATGATTTTCATATTTTTGCACACGTGTTTATTCTGTTTTAGTATAGTACTAGTGTAGTGGGGTGCTTGCAAGTTACACCAGTAAGTTAATATTCAAATAAACTGGTTTAGTATATGCTGTTTGACACTGAAATGCAGTTGGTGAGGAGGGTGGGAATTGGTGCTGCCAGTGCTAGTTTTTTGTGCTATTTTCAAGTGCAGTATGGTGCTTACACCAACTGCTGATCTTGTGCTGTTTGAGAGTGTAGTATGGTGTTTGCACCAACTGCTGATTTGGTACTATTTGAGAGTGCAGTATGGCAATTGTTGATTTTGTCATGTTTGAGAGTGCAGTATGGTGCTTGTACTAGCACTCCAGCACGTGCTGGTGCAAGCATTTTGAACTGGTTTTTTGAAATGGTTTGGAGGCTGTTTCGTGCTAGTGATTGAATAATGATTCGGGAGTTGTTTGAACTAGTTTACGAGTATGGTTTGGGGCGGTTTGGTGCTAACTATTTTGGTCCTAGAATGATCTCTTTTAAAGATTAGTTTATTGGAACCAAAGTCTCCTCTTTTCAAAGAAACACACGGTATGACACTTAAGTGATCCACTTTCGGCTACAATTGACACTTAAGTGATCATTTTTGAACTACGACTATAACTTAAGTGATCACTTTTGAACTACAACTAGCACTTAAGTGATCACTTTTAAACCACGACTGGCTCTTAAGTGATCATGATTATAAATATTTGGCACTAAAATGTCAACTGCTGACTTGTAATGACTCCATGATTTGCTACTACGCAGAGTTGCAGTACTTGCAGCACCTTATTTTCTAGTAGTGAGCCTTACTCTATAATATGCAACTATCTAACCAGATGAAAAAATGCAACAAATGAGCAAGTGAATATGTAGCAAATGAGGAAGTGCAACAAATGACAGCAAATGAACAAAAATATGTAGCAAATGAGGAATTGTAGCAAATGAGCAAAAATATGCTGCCAATGAGGCAAAACTGCATCAAAATATGTAGCAATAAAATTCTAAACAACTCAAGATTGAGAACCAATAAATTCCAACATTCCAATTGTCATAGATCGCAGCAAACCTCTTGTTATATATATAAATTGTAGCAAACTAACAACATAACGGTAGCTACAAATTGCAGAATACAAGTACATAATACAAGCGTATCTTAAATTATGGTAGACTAAGAAACTGTTGCTCATCACTGACATTACATTTGACCATAAAATATACTATAAAAAATATCAATAACACAATCAACAATCGATAACACTTTCTTTCAATTTTCATTCTTTGAACTTCCTTCTTCAAATGATTGGCAAAAAATGCTAAAGCCTTCATTTCAGCTTATAATGAATTGACATCGTCCAACTCGTCCATTAATGTAGGTAGAGATTGATGTCGAGCTTCAAGTAGCTTCACTATCACCTCTGTTGCTCGATCTGAAAATTTCGCATCAACCCACTTGAAGAATTTACACTTCGAGACTTCTTTATACCTGGTGCATTCATAAAATTTTCTCTCAGTGTTCAATTGAGTCCAAGATGTTCTTCTTGGACTCGGTAACCTACAATAGCATAAGAACCGACCTTCTTTTTTGCTTGTTCAAACGAATTTGAGCCGTTAGTGAAGCTCCTGCCATCCATTTACAATCTTCAACTATCAATTTCAGAAAAAAAACAAGGAAATAATATGGCCAATTAGGGTTTGCAATTGGGGAATATGTCCAATTAACCGATTTAGGATTTTTATATTAGGGAGAGAAAGGTTGAATAGCATCGTTTTCTCTATAAGGGCTGACTGGACTCTTCGACTAGCCACGTCAGCATCGGATATTTATAAAAAAGAGCCACGTTAGATTTTCGGTGAGCCATGTCAGTATTGGCACTAAAGTGATTATTTTTCAAAAAAGTTGATACCAAAGTGATTCGAAAAAAAGTTATGACACCAAAGTAATCTTCGTACATAATTTATGGCACTTATAGTGTTCTTTTGCCAATAAAAATGTGTTAGTGTGACTATAGAATTCAAAAACCATGCCAAAGTGGGTTGGCTCTACTGTTAATGTTCGAACTCTTTGCACACCATGTCCGGATTTGAATCTTGCTGCCCTTTGGTAGGCGATCTGTAAATCAACTAGAAGATCTTATAGGCTTGTGATATGCCCTGTCCTTTGCACGGGAAAACCTCCCCTCTTCCTTAACTTTTCATATAAAAAAAAACAAAATTCAAAAACCATGTTTTATATAGGCAAGTTATGCCTAGATTTTCCAGCTACAGCCCATAATAATGAGGTTTTATTATTCACATAGATGATGTTCACAAACTATCGCACCAGTTAATTCATACAAAACTAATCATCAAGGAGAATTAGATTAATTTTAACCCAATGCGAAAATTGGCGCTTGGAATTTCATTCAAGAAGAATGGAAAGAATGAAACAATCAAAGAATAAATGAGTTATCCCCTAAGATTCAATCTTCACAAATTGCCGTCTGTTGATTGTGCAGATTAGATCGCTTCAAATTTGCGGAGTTATGTCCATGAGGCAACCTAAGAGGACGAAGTTGTCTCTCATTCGAGAGCATTTTTGCAAATCTGAAACCAAAGTTTAGAATTGCATTTAGTAACCTCGATGATTATACATTGCCCTTGTCGCGCCCCGAACCCCATCGAGCGCACGACACCCTTATCTGGCCGATTAATGCGATATCCCAGGGTATCGCTGACCTCACTTATAATTATCAGAGATTTAAATCAATAGCGGAAACCACAAATTTATCCGAACAATTAAAACTGAGGAAATCAGGGAGAATATACATATTCATTTCTAACTATCAAACTTATACAATATTCACAATTTACATCCGCCATATACATATGCACACCGTACTATAAAACTTCGATGACCTGAATATCATATCTTCAAAAATGGTACATCTCTAAAAACCTATTATCAAACCTCTATGCTAGCCCTTACGCCCCTTGCTCGATGTCCACTCTGAATCAGACTACTCATCATCCGAACCTGAGTCCTCCTAGATAGTCTGCTCTTCCGAGGATTCCGGCTCAGCCTCAATCTCGATTGGGTGATTTATATCACCCGATTTAGCTAGAACTTCGTCCTGATCCCCCTCGACCGGCTCCTCTAAGAAATCATCGTCATGCACGAAATTAGGGTCCATCCACTGTTCATACGGCAGTATATACTCTGGTTCTTTCTCAGGCTCTGCAGACTCAGCAGGCTCATTCTCGGGTTCCGCCTCGAGTTCTACTTCCTCTGGTTTTTCCTCGGGAATTGGCTCAAGATCTACGTCCATTGGATCGTCTCCCGCTAGAGACTCTTCCGGCTCCGGCTCGTGCTCAGCCCCTAAAGATCCCTGTGTCGCAGGCGCTAGACACAGTCCAGATTGTGCCAGACTAGTTTCCGCATTAGTTAACTCGCCGTCAGGAAGGGGTATAGTAGATGGGTCCCAGTCCCCAACTAAATCCAAAGGGACGTCGAATCCTCAGATGGGACCGAACTCATCTACTCCATCTCGGAAGAGCCAAGCGGTGTGTGTATAGGGCTCCCATAAAGGTAATCCTACGTTTATAAAAACTACGGTAGCGTGTTTAATCCATGTCATATGGTTAGCCATAGGAAACTCTAAAACTTCATGTTCGGTGTACATCGGTACTCTAAAACGCTCAGGCGGCGGCGGCAGAGGCAGAGGATTTATTAATCAAGCTGAGGTTCTAAAATGTCTGGTTGAAACAACCATGAAAATATATCTCAGCAAGCACACACCCTAAACCCCACCTAGGCTATCATGCATCTCTAAACAATCACAAAACACAATCACACACACCCAGTCATCACATAAAAGGCACATCATTTATTCTTACTTGGGCCTATCGTGTGTGCAACCTGCACGTTAGTCATAATCACACCATATGTAATCATATGCATGCTCAAATCACATTTCACGCATTCCCGCTTGCCTCATCACATTCTTTTCCATACTACTCGCCAGTGACCCGCGTAATGGTACCGCATCAGGTTCACTGCGACTATCTCATCACAACACTCTAGGGCCCACGTAATGATACTGCCTCAGGCCATGTATCTTGCTCGCATAGTAGTACCGTCTCAGGCTCAACATCCATTCTCCTAGTGCACAACCCGCGTAATGGTACTGTCTCAGGTTGGCCATGTTCCCAGCATTCCTCGGCCTGTGTAATGGTACCGCCTCAGGCTATGTATCTTGTCCGCATACTAGTACCGCCTTAGGCTCAACACCTACCACCTATGACACAACCCGCGTAATGGTACCACCTCAGGTTGGCCGTCCTCTGGTAATACCGGGTATCGTCCCGCGTAGTTGTACCGCCTCAAGATGGAAATATTCCCACGATCGCACATGCCACACCACACATAATTTCTCGTTCATTCACACACTTAACACGTGCTTGCTAATAATTTGGCCAAGCACACATGGCCCATGCACGTCTCAATTCATACATAATTTCATGTTCAATAAGCATCCAACATGGCCAATTGATAGGTAATTCAATTTGGCCCAAGCATGTACATAGTAAAGTATATTTCAATCATTTAATTGCACACTAATGCACCCAATTTCACCACCACAATTCAACCATAGTATAGACACACAATCAACATACAAATTGGCATTTTTTCATATCCAAACTACGTCAAATCAGCTCCAGCTTTTCACGACATTTTCCCCTAATTACTCGTCGGTTCTAAATATCCAATTTGCGTATCGAACCGAGCATCACAGCACTCAAATTAGCCACTCATAGCCCGCTTTTGACCTAAAAATTTCCACCAAAATTTTCCAAACTCATCTCTAAAGCCCGCTAATTGATTCCGCTCCTAAAGCCGTGCAAATCCGCGCCTAATTAAACCTAATTTCACTTCTAATTTTGTCCGTCGATACCCGACGTCCTAAATAAGGTTTAGAGCGTGACTTACCAAATTCTAAACTAATGTGGCTAAAGCAGAAAAGTGGCGACGATCGGCGGGGACGATGGCGAGCGGCAGCACGGCTTGGCGGTGGTGGTGGCGAGCGGCGGCGGCCTTGGTTTCCTTGGCCGTGACCCACGGTCACATGGGCGGGAGAGAGAGGGAAAGAGAGGAACGGCGGCGTGTGGTGGTGGCCGTGGTGCGGTACGGCGGTGGACGGGCGATGGCTCAGCGGGCGATGGCCGACGGCAACGGCATACGGCCAAGGGGAGGGGGAGCGATCGGAAGGGAGAGAGAGATGGGGCCAAGAGATGAGGGAGAGAGAGTGAGGAGAGAGAGAGAGAAATTTGGACTAAAATAGTCTAAGCTTTGACCAAATGGCAATTTACCATCATGTCCTTGTCTCTCAATCCAAATCGACGGCCCAAATTCAATCTTATCTTGAAACCGATGGCCGAGATCGAATCTTTTTCAAAAATATCCAAGGGCAATTTGGGAATTTCATAAAATTCTAAGGGAAAAAATGTCCAACCAAAAAGTTAAGGCAAAACGACCAAAATGCCATTCCCTCTTAAAACTTGCCCTTAATAATTCCCTAGGGGTAAAACGGTCCTTTTCCTTATTTCTTGCCAAAATCAAATTTTTCTAAAGGATTTGGGAAAATCTGAAGTTGTACATTTCAACCATAACGTCGTCCTAACATCCCATTGTGACTTCCAAATTTTCCGATGTCCAATTTGGGCTCAATTAAATAGTTAAATTTTATTAAACGCAACTCGAGCGTTTCTCAAACTAACGGGCGGCTTGTTGGGGAAATTTGCATTTTCGACCCATGACTGATAATAAATCGAGTCATGTGCAAGTTCATTCGGTTTGTGACGATTTTGGTTGTCATTTAAATCGCGAGGATCAACCGTTAGATCCGAGGGGCACGATCGTTTGATATAGGTTTTGGATCATTTGTCAATTCATTTTGTGGTCCGGCAGAATCACCCGTGATCCACTATTATGACAGTGGCGAACTGACCCCTGGCTATCCTTGAATCGGCCAATAGTGGCTTAAAATGTCACCTCGGCGATTTTATGATTGAAAATCAATTCACGATCGAATTTTCTTTTAGTCGGACGAATTTAAATCCCTAATTAGCATTTCCCTAATGGTTAGTATCTCAGAAATGATCAGTTCCGGGCGAGAACTAACCACAAGTACGTTCATAAAATCACATATTTCATAAATCCTAATTGGGCAAAATTTCAGGATGTCACAGCCCTGAAGTTCTTAAATAATTTACGAACTCAGAGACATCGTTCAGATGGTTCTTTACCTTCCGAGAGCCTCTTCATTAGTCTCCGTGTTACACGCCTTGCATCCACCCGTCTCCAGGTCTAACTTTGAAACCGGCTTCTTCAATAGTGCTTCACCGGTTCTGACTAAGTCATTCAAGTTCTTCTTCGTCCCGATATCCACAGATGCCATGACCCCACTTAAGTTGTCGTCCTGCCATTCCAAATTCGATTAGCGTGTCAACTCAAGTTCTTCGAGGTGTTAGTTTTCTTAATGATTCAAGGTGCAATAAGTATACCTGAATCCAGACGTAGTTGGCTTCAAGGTGCAGGGCCTGGAAGGCTGTGGAGAGGTGGAAGTCGACCATATCGGCACTTGCTTGCATGAACACATCGATCAACGGGTTCCAGCCGTTGCAGCTCAACCAGCTCAACACTCCCCATTTGGCCGCTTCATTTGCATTGTACTTCCCTTCTGATTTTTGTGAACCCGTCCCGAGTGATATCACCAGAAATCTTCTGTAATCCATCTTTATAGGGAAGAAATCCGAGCTTCCTCCCATGATTGCCTTTGTCACTTCGCCCATTGCGACTAACGTCTGCATGATGAACGATGTAAAGTTAGAAATTATAGAAACACGTTTTGTTAAGTCAGGTCCGCCAAAATATAGTTATTTCATACCGGATTGTTTGCGGCTACGCCACCATCTATGAGGTTGAATTCTCTCAGTTTTCCTGTGGAGTCTTGGGTTTCGAAATAGTGAGCCGGGAGATAAGTTGGTGCTGCTGAGGTCGAGATGCATATGTCCGAGAGCAAGGCATTTATGGTCGGCGTTTTCTTCACCTACTCATTTTCCTGAAAACAAAATACTTAATTGATTATTTATATATATCATAATAAATAGAAAACTAAGGAAATAATATAAATAAGGGAAGAAATTATATGCATGTTAGGGACAAGAAAATGAACCTCGTAGCTAGAAAAGATCGTTGGCTGAAGAAGCTTGATGTCGAACGTTGGGATAACAATGTTAGTCAATGTCTGGTGCAATCTTGTGCTCCCGAGCTTCTCTTTCACGAGCTTATGCAGGTATTTTCCATCATATTTTGGGCCAGTCAGAGCTTTAATCATCTTTGTTGCGGGCGCGAAAGGACAACTGTAGTTTTCAATTTATAAATACATTATATGTTAGAAAGCATTACTTTGTAAATATTACACCTATATAGGCTTTAAAATTTAGGGTCGCCTGTCTTGAGGAAAGATTTTAGGGCAATTATTAAGGTAAAAATCCTTAATGTCTTTCGCAGCAAACAAGGGGCCATTGTTTTCATCCGGGGTGGTTAACATGGCCGTGACGAGACCACCAGTGCTTGTTCCAGCAACAACATCGAAATAATCTGTGATTCTTGTATCTTCACCATCTAGTTTCTGCAACAGTCCACAAAGATATGTTCTCCAGTTAGGAATCAAAATTTGCATGGGACACGCATACATGAAAAGGCGAACTTCAAGTGATTATAGCACGCAGCAAAGTGTTTCTTACAAAGAAAGTACAAAAGCCTTAGCAAGTGACTGATTTATACGTAATTATACCTGAAGTTCAGACTCTAAGAAAGCGAGGATGGTTCCTGAGATAAGCCCTCTTATCCCTCCACCATCAATACTGAGAATCGTAATGAGGTTTCCATAAGTCGGAGGTTGAAGTGGCAAGCTCCTCGACCTTTCCATGGACACGATCATGTTACTGGAGAGAGAGAGAGAGAGAGAGAGAGAGAGGCTTTAAGGAAAAAGATTGAATTGCAACTCTGTTGAATTCCAAGTATGATGTTTGCAGAGAAAGCTGGAAGCGCGTCCTCTTTGGCCTTGATCTGGACAAGAAGCAAGTACTTATAAGCTATGCTTGAGTCAAAATTTGACCGAAATCGCGCGTAAGATCTTGTTCAGAATTGTTTTAAATTGGACCGCTGATTCTTCAATCCAAAAAAAAAACCATTGAAAAGCCCAAATTTCAAAGGGCTGAATCCTAAATTGCTTCTAGGGAAGCACCTAGTCGATGATGAGTTTGAGCTGTCACCATGCAAGTGAGAACCGTTGTTGAGACTTTCAACGCCCCGAGTGAGACTTACAGGTTTGAAAAGTAAACGAAAGGCACGGGGGGCCATTTTGGAAGCAGCTAACCCTAAGTTCTGATGCGTCATACACAGTAAACAAGAGGAGCGAATTGGTGCCATGAAATTAATTCTCGAAGTGATATGGGAGACCGCCGGTGAAAATTCGAGCCGAGAGTGAAAAGATCAACGCGCCTCTCAGAGGACGCTTTCTACGAAAATCGAAATATTGACGATGTCATGCGTCACAAACTGCGAAATGCTATGGTGAACTCTCGTTTGACATATAACGAGAGGACGAAGCGAGAACTGATCGAAAGATTGAACCGAGGCTGATAAGTTCAATTCACGCCTTTGAACTTGAAGGTGGCAATAAAGGGGGAAGGCAGTGCATTATCTTACATCCTGTCTGATTTACATGTCATTTCATCACCTTTTTCATCACCGCGACATGTCGAAAGGGCTCCAACAACTGCTCTATTCGTTGTTAATGAGCTTCAACTAATTTCGCTTCTGAGTAATTTTTGCTTATGACGTAATGTCTCCTATCTTCTTTATTATGTTGCTTACGACGTGGAGGCTTTGGTGATTCAAAGATGGCTGAAAGATGGCTGAACGTTTAAGGGTAATTAAATGTTATGGATAAAAAAGCAACAAAGGTGACGAATGTCCTTTGATGAGACTTCCTTCCTATTAGCTATGAGATAATATTAGGTAGGTCAGTGTTGTCATATAAACGGTAGGACACTCTACTCATTAATCGCCATGTGTTTGAGTGAGGGCCCATGTTTAAGATCTTGTCTCTTCATCTCTCTCCTCTTCTCTCTCCCTCTTGCCTCCTCCGCCTCCTATTCGCTTCTTCTACTTCTCCACGTAGGCAACATCTGTTTCCACATTGATTGCAGCTCCGCCACCAACTCCACCGACACCTTCAACACCACATGACTGTTTGATTGCCTCTTCATTGGCGGCTCCTCCTTTGTTGTTTGTCCACTCATTGATTTTTCATCCTCGCCCTAGCCAAAGGCCTTAAGGCTGAACCTCGCCAAATTCAACGAGGGCGACCATCGCTTAGGCCGCAAGGGTCAAGCCCTCACTAGATCTGGCAAGAGCAACCCTCACTTGTAATCGGTCGGCAGCCATGGCCAAGTACAGCCCTAGGCCAAAAGGAAAGAAAGGATAAAAAGGTAGAAATAGTGAAGAAGATAGAGACTAATCAGTGAGGCCCACCTTGACACGTGGCAAGCGCTGAATGGAGATTCCTACCACATACGTGACAAGACTAACCTACCTAATATTTTCTCGTTAGCTACAGGAAATGTGGAAAATTTTAATAAGAAGAAGTTATGAGTAGACTTCAAATTTTGAAAAACAAGTTGTACTCCATCTTTAGTCCTAAAAAAAAAAAAATCTTAAACTAGGTCTTGGAAATTACAAAAAAAATCTTAAACTTATTGCACTTGTGCCAATTTAGTCCTAAAACTTTACATGTTTAACTAATTGAGTGCATTCGATCAATTTTGGCCAGAAATTATTGATACAGACCCGACCGTCCTACATGGCACGGCCGGCGGCATAGCCCATTTGGGGGCAAGGTAGATGAGTTACTAGATTGGGGTAGCATGATCTGGAACATCGACTAGAGATGAAGACCTTGAGAGTCCAAAAATGCTGAATTTTCAAGAGCTAATTGCACCGCAAAAGCCAAAGTTTGGTTGGTCTATTAGCACACTCCAAGAACTGTGTCAAAAGAAGAATAAAAAAGAGAAAAAGAAGAAAAAAAAATCAAAAACAGAAGAAGAAATGAGTGAAAATATGTGGCAGAAGGCCAAGTTTGTAAAAGTCATCCTCAGCAAAAAGTGGTGATTTCGCAAATTTCAATAGTCAGCATTGGACTATCTGGCTGATGAAGCATCTACATGAGAAGACAATACCCAATGAAGGAGAAGATTGGTCATGATGTCAAGATGATTACCAACTTCAAACCCCTACAGTGAAAAACCTTTGAGCCTAATGAATCTTTTTGTTTCTCATCCCATTGACCAGGTATACGTAACGTCGTCACTTACAAAATCTCTTGAGGTTAGGGTACTTAAATTAATGTACGAGCTTCAAATGTTAAAAAGTATCGCCCGAAGAAGTGCGTGCATGATTGTTTATATCTCATTGGTAAGGTTCTTAACTTGTAAACATGGCAGAAACGAATGAAAAACATTTCCTTTTAGCCATGAATTATTTATTTGCTAAGCTGTTCACAAAACCTGCATTATAATCTTGATAAAAGACTCCTTAGATTGATAAGGTTGTATTGCTTACGAGAAAATTTGGATCCTTATTGACACGATAATAATGGTATAATTGAGCGATTCTCTTATTCTCACATCAATTGTCAGGACAATAATACCATTCTAGATGACAGTGACCAAAAAGTCCTTTCAGGTTGAAAGTCTTTCATATGGCATTTTGAGCAAATCCACGTCATGAATAAAGATCGTCCCGATGATGACATTTCCCATGGAAATTTGGTGATGTAAGCACGATAAACCATTATGCATGAACGTCAATTCAATTGATAAAAACCTCAATGAATTCTTTTTTTTTTTTGGTAAGATAAGGATTGTTATAACTTTTCAACGCAATATACAAAGAGTAGCTGAATACAAAAACCCCGCACATGAAGAGACACGGAAGGGTGTCTCGACTGGTGCAAGGGTGTACCGACTAGTCAACGTAAAAAAGCAACACAAGCGTTGCAAAACAAGGCCAAACAATGGCCAACAGAATACGAAAGGGCAAAAAAAACACTAAACCATCGCAATGGGATTACTCAAAGATAGAAAGCGAGATGCCCCAATTAGATTGGATCCTTCTGTTCCGGGGGGGGAGTCTTGAACAGACTTGTAGGATAGCCCTTTGTCCCTTACGAGCTTAGAAATGTGCCCGCGTAGAATCGGCATAAACAGGGGTTTATTCTTGAAGAGGATATGGTTACGTTCCGACCAAATAAAATGACAAAGCGCCCCAAGGGAGAAACGAGCAATTTGCTGGCGAAAGCTGTTTCCACCTATGAACCTGACAGCGCACTGGAGGTCTTCTTGCCACAATCTATTATGCCAAAAGAGATTACAGTTTCTTGCCCATAATAGTCTCAGGGTACCCATGATTGCACACCCAAAAAATAAATGATCGATAGAATCTGGTCTACATCTACAGAATAACCTTAATTGTCTATCTTTTTTTTTTTTATGAATGCATACATATGTGCTTTAATCGTGTTTGTTAGGTAATGTTTCCTCGAAGATCAAGGAGTTCCTAGTACCCGATGTTCAAGTTGCTCTCTGAAGCCTTGTGATGCGTCCGAATAATCTTGAATCTCCAAGCCACCCTACGTGAAAGACCTTTAGACCCTAAGTGAAAAGTCTTAGGTATTTTCAAACCGTAAGTGCAAAACTTTAGGTAGTTCAAGTTCTAAGTGAAAAGCCTTAGACAAATTAGATTCTAAGTGAAAAACCTTAGACAATTCAACTCTTAAGTTAAAACCTAAACATCTTTAAATTCTAAGAGAAAAACCTTATACAATTTAGGTCCTAAATGCAAAACCATAGGTAGTTCAAATTGTAAGTGAAAACCTTAAATAATTCAAGACTTTTCATGTCCTGAGTGCAGGACCTTAGGCATACCAAGTCCTTAGATGAAAAACTCTAGACAGCTTCAGACACCTGAGATGAAAAACTCTAGGTAGTTCCAAGGATTAGCTTTTATAATGAAAATGAATACATCTCCTTTTTTTTTTTATTCTTTGGGATGGAAGCTTTGCCTATTTGAGGACAGAGAAACGGTAACAGGACAAATATATTTTTATACACCTCCGTGAGACAGACCTAAAATCTTGTTTTTGTGTTGGTCCTAGAATTTATTAAGTGATTTTTTCAAAAAGCACCCATAATCACTGTTCTTGGATGTCAACCAGAAATCGATAGTACTAATGTGTTTGCAATAAGTTGGCGGATTTGTCAATGCCAACAATGGTCAAAACTACTTGTCACACAAGCAAAAGATGGCGTGTTGAATTCCAATAAAAAATGATGAAAAATATCTTCCCGTTATTACTTAAGAGAATATATTATAAATCTAAACCTAAAGATAATATGATTGATAGAATCAATTATGATACATGAAAAATATATACTTTAGTGGGTCCAGTAGATTTTTGTAGTATGATCAATTCGATCTCATAGATCTAATCCCATAATCTACATATCCTAATATCACTCGTTTTTTGTGGTACAACGAACACGTGGAACCCTAATCTTAAAAGGCAGCACTGCTTGCTCCGCCATCTTTGACCATTTAAGCTCGTCGTCATCGTCCCAGTGTTGCATGCTTGCTCCTTAATAGCGTAGTCAATGAAAACACGAGAATTGAATCGCGTTTCTACACTTTGCTTCTGGGATTTTCTTTGCCCCCTTAATGGAAAAAACGAAGGCCTTAGGCAGAATCAGAATAGATGCGGGAAGAGGCAGGAGCAGCCGCAGGAGATTTGAGGTGGCTGGTCTGGTCTGGTCATCCTATCGGTGAAGAACGTTTAAGATGAGGGTCAAACAATGGAAGTGTTGCGACCGACCTCCGCGCTCTTTTTGAACGTGCAAAAAGGAAGGGGTGGCTTGCCTGGTACGTGCTAAGTCTAGGTTTGGGACTCAACGCGGCTCTCCTAAGCTCATACCATATCGCGACTTAGGGTTTAAGTATTTAACATGCAAGTGATTTATATCAAGGAGTTGCCACTAATTGATTTGAAGTGAGTCGATTAGAAACCCAAATAAGATGACGGGAGAATCACCCTATTCCTACGAACCAGAGATTAACTGAATTTGAAAACTTGATTACACTAGTTGGATAGCTATGCCCTTTCGGTACTTTTCTACCCTGTTCATTTCTGAAAATATTTGTCAGGCAATTTGGATTGATTTTATGACCTTTCTCTCAACATGTGAGGTGATCAAGCGAGTGCATAATCATAAACGATCAGCAGCAAAAAACACAACAATTTATGCAGCCTGAGGTTTTAACCTTAACTAAGTCAGATGACATTCAAAAACATGACTGCTAGTACAGTTGTATTAAAAACATGCGTAATAATGCAACAATAATAAAATAACATACAAAATATTACCGCGCAATCCCAGACTTGTCTAATTTAAACAAGATAAAAACTTACATAATAATACCACAATAAATTAAAACAACAAATATATCACATAATTTTAAAAAATTTTGAATTTTTTAAAAATAATAAATAAATGCAAAAAAGAAGAAAAGAGAGAAAAATAAAAATAAAAAAAATTTAATTAATTTTTTTTATTTTTAAATTTTTTTAAATTTTTTTAAAAAAACGGAAGAAAAAGAAAAATAAAAAGGAAATTTTTTTTAAAATTATTATTATTATTTTTAAAAAATAAAAATATATATAATAATAATATAATAATAAACCGGGTTGGGTCAGATCCGGACCAGGTCAGAACTAACTCGGGTCAACGGATTCGACCCGAGGCGTTGACTCAGGTCGGGTCAGCTGAACCAGGTTAGCCAGACAGATAGGTGCGGACGCCGGAGAAGCCAGAAATCGGCCTCTCACCGGCCGACCTAGATCGACACTGGCCCAAAATTGAACCCTGGAGATCATTCCTGAGCTTCGCCACTTACCTGGGTTGCCGTCCGACCGCTGCTCATCGATCGGTGATTGAATTAAAAATCGGTCTCACTGAGGAATTTTATCGAACGGATGGGGGGCACAACAAAAAATGAGGTGTTTCGACCTCCTCCGGCAATCCGGTCGACTCCAGTAGCTTCGGTTCACCTTCGATGGCGATTGAGGACCGAGACCAGATACGATATTGGCCGGGATTCTCGCGAAATGGCCGGCACGAATCCCGACCAAACCATGTCCGTGAACAAGGGAAAACAGAGGAGGCTCTTGGTTGGGGGGCTCACCGGTTGTCGGTGCGTCTGGGTGGTTTTCGGCTGGTCTGAGGGCGTCGATGACCACTCTGGTTCTCCTTTGGCTCCGGTGTGACCTCGATTTTCTCTGTCTCTGTCTCTCTCTCTCTCTCTCTCTCTCAAAAATGGTCAACCCCCCTCTCTCTATCTCTCAGGCTATATATATAGCTGGCGATGACGGTGCCCCTTTGCTCCGTTATGTCCGCGTGACGACGGCTTGCACCAGCCTACGATGGCTCGTGACTTTCATGCCCACTTAGGCCAGTGCAGAGCAGAGGAGGGGCCGGTTCTCAGAGTGTGCAGAGAGACAGGGAAGGAGAGGAAAAATGGGAAGAGATGGCCGGGAAAACGGGGAGGACGGGACTGGCCTTAATGGCCAATCCTTGTGGCGTGCTACCCCAGCCCTACTCTGGCCGGATATGGACTGGGCGAGGCCACTCCGCCGCTTGTCGTTTCTGCATCAGTAGCAAGGGAGAATAGGGGAAGGACAGCGATGCTCGGTGGGGGAAGGAAAAAGGAGGAGAAGGGGTTGGGCCGGGCCAGGCCCAGCCGCGCGGAGGAAAAAAGAAAAAAGAAAAAAGAAAAAGCGGGTTGGGCCTGGCGTGGGGAAAAAGGAAAAAAGGAAAAAAGAATGGGCTGGGCCCATGCGGGGAAAAAAAGAAAAGGAAAAAGGGCTGGGTTGGCCCGGCCCCGACCCGGCCCGACTCATTTTTTCATTTTTTAATTAATTTTTTTTTGAAATTTTTTTAAACATTCTAATAGACCTTATTAATATAAAATGTACCTAATTTCTATATGCAATGTATTTTAAATTGAAATATTTTTTTGTTTTAGGAATTAAAGAAAATTAATTCTTAAATTTTATGTAATTAATTTTGGGCGAATTAAAAATAGGTATCAACATGAAATATATTGTGTAGTGCAGGTTTTTTTTATTTTTTTTGATATCCGCTGCATCCGCTGGTCTTCGGGAGTTCGTCAGGAGCTTGACTGTTTATTTATATACTTGCACGTGATGATTGTAGGCGGTGCTCTGGCAAAACTCTATTCAAAAGTTTTTGTTTCCATTAAAGATGGAATGCGAGTGGACGATGCTACTATTCTATTTTCGAAAAAGAGCGGAATTTTTTTTTGTGTCAAAAAGTTATTGCAAAAATAAAGTCATCGATCATATGATTCTTCAGTAAATTAATGGTGACGTACGGACACATTTATAAACTTACCAACCCTTTTTGAAAGTTTGTAGATGATCGAATTTTCTTTTTCTTTTACCAACTTTTCCTTGCCTTTCTTATTACGGCCTTGAATTTACCAGTTTTATATGAATTTATTATATTTGAGCGACTTATCATTTTTTATTTTTTTTTGTTTTACTATATACCACTAACTAGTTTTGGGTTACCCACTCTTATTTTTTATTTACCAACGTATATTTGCGTTCCTTTAATTTATCAAATTTTATTATCGTTTACTAACTTTAATTTGTCATTGTTACATGTGTCTTGAATTTATCGACTTTATATGAACTTACCAACCTTTATTCGTGTGACTTACTAGCTTTTCTCCCATTAGGTTAGTAGCTAATTTTGGTTTATCAACTCTAATTTGACTTATTTACCAATATTTATATTTTTAAAATGTACCACCATTCCTTTTAAGTCACCAACTTTTCATTACCTTACTTTTCAACCCGTTAAATATACTAGCAATTCAGAAATTAACAACCTTAATTATAGTAATTATCGACTTTCTTCTGATCAAATTACTAACTAGTTTTACATTACCAATGCTTATTTTAGTTAGTTAGTGACCATTATTTGGCTTTTTCTTAAATAAAATTCTTTTCTTAACTTTGACAAAAGAACTTCTCTTATTTGTTACAAACTTTTATTTAGATTTCTTATTAATTCTTTAATTTATCATATATTATATGAAATTATGAGCATTTATTTCCAACATTTATTCAATTAAGGTACTATCGAATTTTGGGTTAACATTGATTACCGACATTCATTTGTTTTTCTTAAATGACCGACTTTTCTTTTGAGTCATCACATATTTATTTGTCTTACTTACCAATTTTTAAGTTCATAAACTCTTTTAGAAATTACAAACCTCAATTAGAGTGTTTACCAACATTTTTCCGATTAAGTTACTAACTACTTTTATATTCCAACTCTTATTTGAGTTTAATCATCAATTTTTGTTTAGTTTTTTTTTAAAATTCCCAACTTCTCTTTTCTTTGATTAAAAAAATTTCTCTTATTGTTTATTAATTTTTTTACATTTCTTACCAACGATTTAAATTTGTAGATTACTATATAAAATTACCAACCTTTATCTATATGACTAACCAACTTTCATGAATTAAGTTTCTATCTAATTTTAGGTTTCTAACTCCCATTTGAGTTGTTTACCAATGTTTATTTGTTTTGTCTTAACTTTACCAACTTTATTATTTAGTTGCCACTTTTATTTTCCTTGCTAACCAACTTTCTTAATTTATCAATTCTTTTTAGAAATTATCACAATTCAAGTGATTTCCGATCAAGTTACCCAATAGTTTTCGTTACTAAGTCTTATTTGAGTTAGCTATCGACCTTTATTTATTTTTTCTAAGTTACCAACTTGTCTTATCTCTGAAAAAAATTGTTATTTTTGCCCACTTTTTTTTTGGTGTAAAATGTGAGTAGTATATAACAGATAATGTACAGCAGCTTAGGGACATTCCCTGGCATTACAACTAGTACTAATAATTCTAGAATATAGAGGTAGGAAGTCTCCATAAAGTAGCTAAAACAACATCAGCTTGTGAAGGTTTGATTTTTTAATATAGCGAAGCTCTACCTCTTATATTTTTCCGCACCTTCGCCAAAATAATTTGAATGTCAGTTGGATTGTTTTGAAGCCGCTCATAGTTGCGCTCCATCCAAGTGCAATATACAGTCACTAGGAGAGATACTTTGAGGAGTTTCGCTGTTAAATTTTTGCCTCTTGTTACTCTAACCATCCATGAAGCTTCTCATTCCATTCCCATACATTACGTTTGATCCCATGTTGCGCAAGAATACTGCGTTAGATGCTACTTGTCCATTCGCATTGGAAGAAAAGGTGAGTCTTGTTCTCTATACTTGCCCTACAAAAGGTACATTGGGCATCGACTGAGGTTATCCACCATGATATTATCTCTGCTGTCGGAAGCCTATTCCTACATACTAACCAACCAATAAAATTGTGTTTGCTAACCTCGCTACTCCATATTAAGTTATACCAATACACAGTCAGACTCTCATGTCTAAGTTCATCCAAGATATCATTGCAGCAATATCTTGGATTAGACATGACTGGAGTTAGGACATTACGTAGTTTGAGGAGACATTGCCAACTCCAGGCCATACTACCCTTCATGTCCATCTGCAAAAATGGGGTTCCTCTGCATTTTGTACTATGGACCTAGGAGCTCCAAAGTAAAGAAGATGGATGATTGATAAGATTCCACATTGTGCGCCCTAATGACACTTTGTTCCATAGGTTCAAATCATGCAATCCTAACCCTCCTTCCTTTTTGGGTGAGCATACTACACGCCATGCAACTTTGTGCGATCTATGGTTTGTTGAAGACCCAGCCCATCGGAAGTGGCGAATCTTTGTCTCAATCTCATAGATAGTTTGCTTCTGAAGAAGAAACATTTGTATCCAGTACGTGCAGATAGATATAAGGACCGATTTGGTTAGTTGTAACCGACCCACATAACTCATATGCTTCATTCCCCAACTCTCAATTTTCTTGAATATCTTATTAGTAAGGCTTTTGCAATCTGAGTGGGTGAGTCTTTTAGTAATAAGAGGAACACCCAAGTACTTGATAGGGAGAGTACCTGCGGGAAAAAGGCGTATGGTCCAATATAAGAAGCTTTTCCTCCTCATTTAACCAAGAGAAAAATATTTGGCATTTGTCAGGGTTAAACTGCAGTCCAGTGAGAGTGGCGAATTTTTCAAGAGCTTCTACCAAGCATAGAATAGAGTCTACATCTCCATGGGCAAATATTTGCCCACTTTTATTCATCATTCTTATCAATGCCTTTAAATTACCAGCTATTACATAGAACTTACAAATTTAATAATGTGATTTGCCAACTTTTTGCCGGTTTAATTACTAGCTACTTATTTGATTTGTTTACTAACATTTTGTTTTGTAAACTTACCAGTTTTTTTTTTAATTGAGTTGCCACTTGCCATGCATATTGGCCTTTTTCTACTATTAAGTTACCAATTAGTTCTGCATTATCTAACTCTTATTTGAGTTATTTACTAATGTTTTTCATTATTCTAATTTACCAACTTCTCTTACCTCTAATGGAAAAATTCTTTTATCTTTTACAAACTTTTATTTACATTTCTTTCCAATGTCTTGAATTTACATAGAATCGATTAGAGACGGCGTGATAACTTTGTCGTACTAGATCGCAAGCTTGAGGCAATGAGAACTTTAATTCATTTGATTATGCTATAAGCTCAGACTAGTAAAACACGTACACAAAATTCATCTGAAAGTCCTATATTGAAAAACGTTACATCCAGTGGTGCATTAAGCTTCCCCTCGGAATTTTAATGGAGGAGAATGGAAAGAATGAAAGAGGTTCAAATAATGCCTATACACAACTAGCATCGTTTCAAATTCGTGGAATTATGTCCATGTGGCGACCTCGCGTGACGAAGTTTTCTCTCATTTGAAAGTAGCTTGGCGAACCTGAAACCAAATTGGATAATTGCACTTAAGTAACCTCAGACGTACAACTAATCAACCCTAAAACTTTAAATACACTAAAGAATTTAATTTCATCGTTCTAATAGTTCATTACCTTCTAAGAGCCTCTTCATTAGTCTCTGGTTTAGACGCCTCGCATAGACCCGTCTCCAAGTCTACCCTCGAAACTGGCTTCTTCAATAGCGCGTCACCGGTTTTGACTAAGTCGTTCAGGTTTTTCTTCGTCGCGATATCGACAGATGCCACTTCACCGCTTAGTGTGTCGTCCTGCGGATTTCATTTACGAGAACCAAAATACAGCGTGTTGACTAAAGCTAGGAAATCCTTGATAAAGACATCAAGGTCAATGTTATGCAAGTGAAATTTGAGAAATTTAAATCTATTATACCTGGATTCGGAGGTAGTTGGCTTCAAGGTGTAGTGCCTGGAAGACCGCGGAGAGGTGGAAATCGACCATATCGGTGCTCGCTTGCATGAACGCATCGACCAACGTGCTCCCACCCTTGCTGCTCAACCAGCCCAACACTCCCCATTTGGCAGCTTCACTTGCATCGTGCTTCCTTTGGACTTTTTGCGAGCCGGTCCCTAGCGATATCACCAGAAACCTTCTGTAATCCATGGGCTTTATGGCAAAAAATCCAAGCTTTGTCCAATGATCTCCTTTGTCACTTCCCCCCTCGCAAGCAAGGTCTATTTTGAGCAACGTCAAATAAGTGATTTGATATTATGAGTCGTCAACTCACGATCCACATAAAACAACAATAGGGAAAATTAGCCTTGCATAACGGGTTGTTTGCAGCTACGCCACCATCTGTGAGGTTGAATTCTCTCACTTTTCCTGTGGAGTCCTGGGTTTCGAAGTGATGAGCTGGAAGATAAGTTGGTGCTGCTGAGGTTGAGATGCAAATGTCCGATAGCAAGGTGTTTATGCTCGGCTTTCTCTTTACCTGCTCATTTATGCAGGAAACGAACATATCTATGTAGTTACTTTTCTACATGTAACCCGCAAGAAACAATATAAAAAAAAATTGAATTATATTTCAAGGACAAGAAAGATGAACCTCGTAGCTAGAAAATATGGTTGGCTGAAGATTATTGATGTCGAATGTCAGGATCACAACATTTGTCAATGTCTGGTGCAATCTTCTGTTTCCGAGTTTCTCTTTGACAAGCTTATGAAGGTATTTTCCATCATATTTTGGTCCTGTCACGGCTTTGATCATCTTCGTAGCAGGTGCAAACGGGCAACTATGTAGTTCGAATAAGATAGATGTTATATAAGAAGATTCATTATCATAGACAAACAATCATCTGTAAATACAACACCTAATATGTTTTGAATCAGGCAGCTAAGCTAACCTGTCTTGAGGGAAGATTTTAGGGCAGTTATCGAGGAAGAAATTCTTAATATCCTTTGCGGCAAATAAGGGGCGGTTGTTCTCATCGGGGCTAGTTAACACGGCGGTGACCAGACCTCCGGTGCTTGTTCCAGCAATAACATCAAAATAATCTGCGATCCTCGCGTTTTCACCATCTAGTTTCTGCACAGTCCACAAAGATATATGTGTTCTCTAGTTAGGAATCACAAGTTGCATGGGGCACGCATGCATAAAAATAGAGAGCTTTGTTCAAGTAGAAACCTGAAGCTCAGACTCTAAGAAAGCGAGAATGGTTCCTGGAACAAGCCCTCTTATGCCTCCACCATCGATACTGAGAATAGTAATGAGGTTTCCAAAAGTCGGAGGTTGAAGCGGCAAGCTAACTGCCCTTTCCATGGATGTATTTGCTAACTAAACGGACACCTTCTCTGCGATAATTTGCAAAGAAATGGATACCAGCAGACCTAAATTCAGACAAAGTATGTGCTTTTCTTTTTTGCTAGAGTGAGAAACAGAGAGAGGGGCTCTGAGGAAAATATTGAATTGCAAATGTGCTTGTGTTGTAGAGAAGCTGGAAATGAGATAGTTTTGTGATGGCCTTAGTCTGGATAAGAGGCGCGTATTTATAGGCTATGTTTCTTTCATAAATCGACCGAAATTTAAGGTACGATCTTGCTTGAAATTGTCACGCCCCGAACCCCAACGGCATGCGACACCCCTTACCTGGTCGATAAGTGCAACGTCCCGGAAATGTCGCCAACCTCAAATAACCATCAGAGATTTACAACCACACGGATACTAAGAAATAATCCTGGACAATTAAAACTGGAGAATTAATCAGGGAGAATGAATATATTCGTTCTCATTGCAAAACTTACACCATAATATTTACAATATCCATTATTATTACAAGCATACCAAACCAGTAATTATTAACTTCCAAAATACAAAAAGGATCAGCATCCTAGATCAGCATTATCCAACAATGGGGCCCTCCAATTTATTGCCTCACTCCCAAAACTAGTCCCTACGTCCTCTCGGAGGCGTCCACATTGACTCACTGTCCTTGGTATCACCACATGAATCCTCCTCAGCTGTCTGTTCACCCGACGGCTCTGAGTCGGCCTCAATATAATCATGGCTCAGGCGGGGGCTCTGAAATGGTTTGGTTAAAACAACCGTGAGACACTTCTCAGTAAGTTCACATCTAAACCCCACCTAGGCTATCACATACCTCCAGACAATTACAAAGTACATTCACACGCGTCAAATCTTCAAACAACATGCATATTACACACAATCACACGCATATACAATTTCCCACGTCGTGTGTTCCTTTCGTTCTCATAATCACTTTCCACATTCCTCGCCAGTGACCTGCGTAAACGTACACACCTCAGGTACACTGCAACCACTAATCACCTTCCACATCACTCACCAGTGACTCGCGTTGAAGTACACGCCTCAAGCACACTGTGATCATTCACCACATCCGGCCCGCGTACCCGTTCACGCCTCAGGCCCCAATCGCGACCTGAGCATCACATGTCCCAGGCCTGATCCCAACTCAGCTCGCGCCAAATGCGATAGGCCTATATGATTGGAACCCGAGCTTATGATGCCTCGGTTTAATCCCGGTCTCACCCGAGCTGATCGTGTCTCGGACCGATTCTCATTCTTGCTTTTTCAAGCCTCAGCCTGTGCCAAATGCAACAGACTTACGTGATCGCCACCCGAGTTTATGATACTCGGCCCGATCCCAAACTCGCACTTTCGCACTTTCGCACTTTCACACACTTTCCCACCATCACTTGCTACACTACAACTTCTCGTTACTCATGCACATACTCAACATGCATGTACCATACACAACTGGCCAATCACACGTTGCCCGTGCATGCATCTATTACACACAACCCATGCTCACTCAGCATTCAACATGGCCAATGATAATAATTAAAATAATCTGGCCACGCGTGCACCCAACAGGCATAATTAAATCAACCAATTGCACAGTCATACATTCAATTCCACTATCCCAACTCAATTATATTCCAAACGCACAATAAACACAAAAATGGCTATTTTTCTCTAACCAAACGACGTCAAATCGATTCCGGTCATTCACGAGACTTTCTCACCATAATTTCTCAGTTCTAAAAATTCAAATTGCGTCTCGATCGGCCCATCACGGCCTCATAAACAGTAAATCACAGCTTGTAAAAAGTAATTTGCAGCTTATAAACACACATATAACCATCACAATTGCGAGTAATTTCAGTCACAAGGACCCTCACAATTCAGCCACGACATCTCACAACAATCCGACACATATACACCACAAATCAAGCCATAAACACATTATTCCGAACCACAAATTCCAACATGTATACTTCTCGTAGGCAGCCCTTATTTACTCTCTAAATAACCCCCAAACCATCATAATTCCAGCCATAATTTCACCCAAGGTGAACTCGATAAATTCTTCCATGAAACAAACCCCAAAATTTGCCGATCACTAGTCCGTTAATACCAAAATCATTATTTTTCTTCCAACAAACGACGTCAAATCGATTTCGATCTTTCACGGGACTTTTTCACCATAATTTCTTGGTTCTAAAAATCCAACTTGTGTCCCGATCGGCCCATCACGGCCCCGTGAACAGTAAATCACAGCCACTGTTATTTTCTAATTTCCAATAATTAATGCCTGAATTAAATTGTAAGGTCCGCCATAAAATTTCCACTACCAATTCATACAATTCCGCACCTAACTTTATACAGATTTCGCCCAAAATTGCCCGTCGATACCCGAAGTCCTAAGTTAGGTTTAAAGCGCGACTTACCCACGTTCTAGACTATCGCGGCTAGAATGGAAAGCGGCAGCACTCTACGGAGACAGCGTACGGCTCACGGTGGCGTCCGACTTGAGCGGTAGTGGTCCGGCCTCTTGATTTGGGGCTCACGGCCACTTGAGAAAGAGAGGGAAAGGGAGAGAAATATGGCGGTGAGGTTGATGGCGGCGGTGTACGGCGGCGTGGATGATGGCTTGGAGGCAGTCCAGCATGCGGCGGCGAGCGGCGGAGCCGGCGGTGGCAAGGTGGTGGACAGCAAGGAGCTCACAGTGGAGAGAAGAAAAGAAAAGAAAAAAAGGACCAAATGGGGGAGGGGTTCACGGCAATGGAGAGATGAGAATGGAGAGAGAGATGAAGTTAATGGACTTAAATAGTAATTTTGACCAAAGGTGGAAATGACCATAATACCCTTTTCTCACATTTTTAATCCGACGGTCCCAATTCGATCTTATCTTGATCCGACGGCCGAGATCGATTCTTGCACAAAAATATCCAAGGGCGTACTTGTAATTTCCAAAATACCCAAGGGTAAAATTGTCCGATCAAAATTTGAGGGCAAAATTACCAAAATGCCCTTTACCCTTAAAGCTTGTCCTTTAATAAATCCTAGGGGTATTTTGATCACTTTCTCCGTTTTTTGTCCAAATCGAATTTTTCCGAAGGATTTGAGCACACCAAAAATTTGCACGTGTCACGTGCAACATCGTCCTAACGTTCCGTCGTGACTTCCTAATTTTCCGGTGTCCAATTTGGGTAAAAATCCAATAATTAATTTCTATTAAACACAACTCGAGCGTTTCTCGAGCTAACGGGCGGCTTGCTGGGGAAATTCGCAGAATCGACTCATGACTGATACTGAATCGAGTCACGTGCAAGTCCGTTCGGTGCGTGACGACCTTGGTTGTCATTAAAATCGCGAAGATCAGTCACTTGATTCGAGGGATACGATCCTTCGGTATAATTTCAGAATTATTCGTCAAGTCATTTCGTGATCCAACGGAATTACCCGCGATCCACTATTAATACAGTGGCGAACTGACCCCTAACTATCTTTGGATCGGCCAATAGTAGCTCAAAATATCACTTCCGCGATTTAATGGTCGAAATTCACTCACAATCGAATTTCCTTTAGTCGCGCGAATTTAATTCCCCTATTAGCCTTTCCCTAATGGTTAGCATTCCTAGGAATGATCAATTCCGGGCGAGAATTTACTGCGAGCACATCTCATAAAACTCAATTATTCAATAAATTCTAATTGGTGGAATTTCGGAATGTCACAGAAATCATCATAAGTTGGACTGCTGGAAAACATTGTAAAGTCCACTTTTCAAAGCTGATGATGCTAAACGGTTACTGCTTATAGCGGAGAGGTCTCTGAAGTCAGCTTGCTGAGTGAAGAATAGTTGTTGAGATTTTCAACATTCGAGAGACTTTTTGGTTTGAAAATTCAAAGAAAGGCTTGCTGGGGCCATATTTTTGGAGCAACATTTATTCGTGATGCACTTATAGTAAATATGTGAGAATGTATATCAAAATATGTCACTTTCGAATGGTTTTTCTGAATTCTTCTATACATATAGTGGCTTCTTTCCAATTCATGTCTTCCGCAATAAATTAAAATCAGCCATCTTCGCTTGCTAGCACATGACGATGAACCTTATTGGAAAAGATCATCGTGTTGGCGGCGGCTCAAGAATTTGGAATTGGAATTATGTTTCTGGTAATCTGGAGTTGCTTTCCACGAAACTAGCAATGTAGACAATGTTTTATACCGCGGGTGGAGATATGTTACGGTAAATTTAGAGATATATAGGCGAGGAAAGGTGGTCACTAAGATTTAAAATGACTATTAGTATAGTTAAGGTAATTGTGATTCTTTTCTTTCATTTCTCTCCCACATATATTGGGTTTTATCAAAATGTATATCGATTAGTATAGATAAAGAGATAGCATGGTTATTTCTTTGGACAAACCCATCTACTTATTAGGTCAGAATGAATGGCATATGTTTAAACTTTTCACTGAGAAATAATGGCTAGGGTTTGAGCTGTAACTTGTCCAAGGCAAATTGGTTGACGAGTTCAAATTCAGGTTTTACGCATGAAGGAAAATAAGTACTTAATTAATGCAAGTGTCATTTGTAACCTCTTCATCCACTCGTCGAGCCATGGCTCATCGGTATTCCTCTTGGTGCTATACTCGATGAACGGTAAAATTGTTCAAAAAGTCCGAAACCTATTGCACTTTTGCCAATTGAGTCCTAAACTTTTTGACAATTCATCAGTTGAATCCACTCGGTCAATTTTGGCTGGAAATCACTGACGTGGGCGCCGGCCGTGCCACGTAGGATGGTCGGCGATGACATGAGCACATCGAAACCCTAGCTTTAAATAAAGCAGTTTGTGCTCTTCCGCTTTTGACCTGTAAAGCTAACCTCGTGCTCATCTCTGTTTCTTCGCATACTTTCAAAGCTAGTTGATTAATTTAACACGAGATTTGAATCACGTGTTTGAAACTCTGCTTCTGGGTCGTGTTTTCTTTTTTCCCCTCACTTCATGGCAGAATTGTTAGGCAGAATTAAATAGGCGCGAGATGACGGGTCAGCCTGGCGGAGAAGAACTTGTTCATCTTCAAGCAACGAGAGGGTCGATGTGGAGGCTTTTGGTGATTCAAAGATGGCTGAAAGTTTAATGGTAATCTAATGTTATGGATAAAAAAGCAACGAAAGCGACGAATGTCCTTTGATGAGACTTCCTTCCCGTTAGCTATAGGAATTGTGAAAATTAAAAAGAAAAAAGATATGAGTAGATCTCAAAATATGAAAACCAAGTTGAATACCATCTTTTGTAGGGGTGAGCATGGTTCCGGGTTCTACCCTAGAACCTGAAAACTTGACCAATGGGAACTTATAGGTTCTAGGTTTTAAAATATGCAAAGTAGGTTCGAGGTTTCAAAAATTGGGAAACTTGTTTCGATGAGTAGGTTCCAAGTTCTAGGTAGGTGGAACCTAAAACCTGAACCTACCATCTTGTGATCCTGCGGTATTTTTTGGCATTAGATGACGAGTATATGATTTGAAACCATTAGTTTGAGCTTTCATTTTATGACTTGTTAATGTTTCATATTCTTCGTGTGTCTAAATATAATTTGTGGTTAGTAGATCATGGCAGTAAGTGATGGTTATTAAAGGTGATGATTTACTATAATTGTTCAATTAATAATACAGGTAAAACCTAAGTAGACTTTGTAATCGACCCTCAAACCAAGTTCCAAGTTTCAAAAAATAAGGAACCTATTATCATGGGTGGAAACTATACGGAATATGGAACTGTTCATTCCTAGTATCGATTCACGTAATAACTTCTCATTTTAGTTATATTTATTTAAACCGTAATGCCAGAAAAACTAGTCTTTCATATTCTCTTTGATGAATGACAATCTTATTCAGGATTGTTGTGTTCATTTTTGTTTTGTTTACCTAAAAATGCAATAATAAAAAAAGAACTCATTAGACCCTGGAATTTGTGATAGGGTAGATTCCAGGTTCTAAGTTCTAAATTCCGATGGGTAGAATCAAGGTTCCAAAAAATGGGGAACTTGTACCCGAGGGTAAGTTCCAGGTTCCATATGAAACCTGTAAGAAGCTTGGAACCGTTCACTCATAATCTTTTGTGAGTAAGTACGCATAGGCTAAGTCTACTAGGTCAAGGCACTCAAATCTCAAGAATCTTTGCGTTTGACACCGATCTCACTTAAAAACACCAAGTTTCCATTCAGTTTCTCCACTAGAATTGTGGTTCAGTATCCTTGCACAACAAGGGCTTAGGCATCCTTTGGAAGGATGGAACGAGAGACTTCAATGGGCGATTAGGGCAACAAAGGGCAAAGATTTGGCGGCTAGACTCCTTAAGGTGTCCTTTCTAGCAACCATTTATGGCATATGAATGGAGCACAATCGAAGATGGTTTTAAAACAAGTCAACTGATATCCATATTATTTTGGCCAAGGTGCGAAAAAATGTCCTTTTCAGACAAATATTGTATTGGCTACTATGTGGAGACTTCCTATCTCCATCTTCTTGAATTAGTATCACTATTTGTAATGTTGGGGATACCCCTAAGATGTTGTACTTCATCCGCTCTATAATGCTAACATTTTACACAAAAAAAAAATTGTGGTTCATTCCACCACATTGTTCGTATATTATCTGTGCAATTTTTCTCATCTTTAAGTTACTCAATAGAGCTTGTCCTTGGGATCCCACGTTGTTTGAGGCACACTTTTGTAGAATTGTGAATGATACCACCTAAAACTGTAGTATGAAAATCAATGATAGTTGTGATGAAAAATGAGTAGTCTAGACAGATATGAACGAATGGCACATCCTGCTCTGGTATTATATGGTGAACCACATCATCAATCTATCTCAAAGTAGAACTTCTTAGATGAAAACATGATCGAATATTTAGTTACTCAAACAGTATTACGTATAGATGTACGTCAATTAGATCGGCCATATTTAGTATTCAAATCAATGAGATAATCAATTATGAGAGGAAGTAACTGGAGTCATACATTGAACGTCATTTTTCTGTGTATAATTCTTTTGGCTATGCTCTCAACTAACATAGAAAGAATTAGCCTTGGCCAGAATCGAGTCAATGTTATGTAATTCCTACGCTTGCTCATTCGTTTGTAGAAGGTCACAAAGTTGCGTGTCTCAGATGATTAGTGAGATAGAGAGACTACTATATCGATGGGGATAAATCGGGATGCTCAAAGATGTTGAAACATCCCCATTGTAAATAAATGCCTTTTAAGACACATGACAAATGAAATTTTAGAAGAAACTAAAAATATTTTTTTACGTATATTTGATATGGAAAATAATTATCCTAGATATAACTATATTGTAATCCACTTGAAATTAAAGAAAGACCACACTTTCTATGTGTGTGCAAAGACCACACTTTCTATGTGTGTGCAATAAAAAAGAAATAAACAAAATGTTCGCATGTATTTTGACCAAGAAAATCCGTTTTGACTTTTACACTTTCTCGATGAGAAAGTATCTTTTTGATTCGAGACATTTCATTCTTATCTAATCAATTTAGATTTTTGCCCATTGAATACAATATAAAATCGCAATCCACTTTAGATTAATTCAGATAGACTTTAATGAAATTTCAGTATAGAAAAAAGTATTAAACTTGACACAAACGATGAGATTACTTTTGATATAGTAGAGACTAATAATTTTTTCAAGGGAATCTATTTCGAGCTAGTCACTTAGGCTCCATTTGTTTTGTGGAAAATGAATGATTTGGATAATATTTTCCTAAAAATGATCGCTTATATCGTTACAAAAATGAATGGAATAATACTATTTTCAATCGTCCACGAAAATGTTTAGGCATAAAATATTACTTATAATGAAAATATTTTTCATTGAATAATTATTTCAAGTAACACAAGCAATCATTTATAATAAAATGTTTTCCAAATCATTTATTTTCTGCGAAACAAATGGAGCCTTAATGTTTATGATGCTTGGTTGACTAAGAATATGGAGTATAATATAATAATTTTTACTTTGCATTTTCTTAGTAATATTGACAGAAAACCTCATATGTTTGTCCATTTTAACTCACGCCCTATTTAGCTATGCGGCACCTATATACTCGCTGCATTCTAATTTTCCTATTTTTGTTCCATTCAGAAGGGATAATCAGCAACTTTATCATCCTATGTTCGAAAATAAATCAAATTCGATCCCTAAACTTTTTAGTTCTGGCATTTTGACTTATAGTCGCATAGCCCACATTATGTGTTTTGATGTTCAAAATAGACTTTGCCATTTTTTTTATTTCTAGCATTTATTATTCTATGCACTATGCAAATTTCAAACTTTTTAGCTGGTTGTGTGTATATTTACTAGAAATTGAATTAATTGATTCACTCTCTTGCGAGGCTTGTAATTAGCAAATTGATCTCTTTTTACAGAAGAAACATTTTACGAACTATATCTAATGATTTTTCATAAAATATAATATCTTCATATGAAACTAAAATTCAAAAACTATGTTTATAGGAAGGATTTATGAGTAGGTCTTCAACTTGGATTGGAGACGTCTTGTTGATCCCTTGTCTCTTGCATTGTCAAAATATGTCTCGAATTTAACCTTGCGAACGAAATTCGATCCAAAGTGTATAAAAAATTGAAAAAAGTACCAAAAAGTCCTAAACATATTACATTAATATCAATTCAGTCCTAAACCTTTCAATTGGACCAATTTAGTCCTAAACATTTCATATTAGTACCAATTCAGTCAATCCAGTTAATTTAGGTCGGAATTGCTGTTGTGGACGCCGGTCGTATTACATGACACGGTCGGTGTTGACGTGAACGCTTGCCCTTGCTCTTACTGGTAGGCTGGCGACCTCGACCAGCTAGCCACTGGCAGAGGGTAATAAGGAAAAAAGATGAGAGAAATGAAAGATAAAAAAAGAAAGAAAAGAAGGAATAGAGATGAAAAAAGAAAAAAGAAAAAGAAAATAAAAAATTATTAAAATTTTGAAAAAAATATATGAAAATTAAAAAAAAAATCCACGTCAACACTAGCCATCCACATAGGATGGCCATCGTTCACTCCAATAATTTCCAGTCTAAATTATACAGACGAACTGAATTGGTACTAATGTGAAAACATTTATGAATAAATTGATTCAATCGAAGAATTTAGTATTGAATTAGTTTAATTGCAATAAGTTTAGAAACTTTTTTTTTACATTTTCCATAGAAAATTTGGCATGGTTTATGCTATCTCGGATGTGGCAAACTTAAAAGGGAAGTGCAAATTGTTGTCGATTTCGATTAGTCAACTTCCTGCTTGGGGGGCCAATTCTTCCAAGTTTAACATGTGACATCCTAAAAATTAGTCCATTTGGAATTTATAAAATACTGAATTTTATGAATGTACTCGCAGTTAGTTCTCATCCGGAACTGATCATTCCTAGGATACTAGCCATTAGGGAAATGTAACATCTTGAATTTCGATCCATTTCCGAGATCCGATGAAGTGGATATTATTTTTCATTTGATTTTAGTATGTCTCACTCAGAGCTGGCCTCTCGCGGGATACTGACTAATGGGAAAGGCTAACTAGGAAAACGATACGTGGACCGGGGACCCGATCGCGAATAGAAGCAGATTCCGAGAAATGGCAGGAAAGTATTTTGGGCCAGTGTGGATCGATTCAAAGAAGGTAACGGATTTGGTTTGGCCAACGACGTACGATCGGATTGCGGGTGATTCCGCTAGACCGAGAGTGCGCGTGGCAAATAAATCCCGAACCTGAATCGAACAATCGTGACCCCTGGAATAACCAATAATTCCTTGCGCTATTCCGGTAATCGAGACCTTCACGACTCGAGTGACCCTAGGTCGATACGCGTAACTTCTAAACAACCACCCGTCAGTGAGAGGCTCTAAAATTTTGAATTGAGCAATTTTGATCGCCAAATTGGACCCGAACTTTGATGTTGAAATTCTAAAGGTGTTTGTGACTATTTTGCGAGGCCGACGTCATTTTTGAGTGGCCACACATATTTGGGGTCAGTACGGTCGAAAAATGGAATTTTGACCCGGGACCGGAAAATTACCGTTTTGCCCCTAGGCCTAATTATGGGTATTCCGAATTTTGGGCAATTTTTGGGAATTTATTTGTGGATAATTATCAAGAAAAATTCAGAATTATTAAAAGACCAAAATGCCCTCAAATAATTGAATTGGGTTGAATCTAGGCCATTGGATCAAAGACAAAATGGTCATAGGGGCTAAGATCTTGACAAGTGACACCCACTTTTGACCCATAAGGCTTCTTTGACCCATTCTCTCTCCCCCACCTTCATTTCAGCCGTGCCTTCCCTTCTTTCTCCTTCTCCCACGCCACTTCTTCTTGCTCTTCTTCTTTTCTTTCTTTGTTTGGCCGTGAAAGGCCCTCACCGGAGGACCGTCGCCGCCGCTTGCGCCGCCATGGAATCAGCTCAACCCACCCATTTTCCTCACTTGTTCAGCCCACTTTTGGAAGCTTAATCTAGGTGAATGGAGATCCTAACCCCTAATTAGGATTTTATGCACTTTGGACAAGTTTTAGGGGTTATTAGGGTATTTTAGGGGTAATTAGTATGGGTTGATTTGGGGTTGAAGTTATGGAGATTTCAATAGCCTAATGTGATGATCTAAGGATGGTATTAAGGCTGTGGAGACTGGTTTAGAGGTTGTATAAGCTTAATTGGCTTAATGGTGCAAGTTTAGTGATTCTCGGATTACTGGATTTTACTGTACCTCTGTGTTTTGTTATTTTTTTTGTGATCATTGTGGGCCGAATTTGAAGAAGTTTTCTTCATAAAATTTGTTCCCAACATCTTGACGTATAACATAATTTAATTTGGGAATTTTTGGAAATTTTTTGATGCCATTCAGAAGTCTATCTTTGGACCGAAATAAAACTATCCGATTTACTGTTCACCCGACCTTCGGGTTTGTCCGAATTTTTATAAATTTTTACAAGCCTATTTTCAAAATACTTCCTTCACAAAAATTGTTAAGGACATTTGTGTCTATAACATATAAAACTTTCAAGATTTTCCAAAATGATTTGGGTACTGAATGAGTTGTATTTTGATGGCCTGAGGGGCTGTCCGAGCGAACCGGATTTTATCCGACTTTGAGTGTCAAAACGAGGTCTTTACTATTAGAACTGGGTTCCGAGTTCTTCATAGAAAATGTTCATCGAGATGTGTTATACAACATATCCAAATTTCATAATATTTGGAATTTATTTACTATTTATTTCAAATAGATTTCGGTCACTGTGCAACTGCCCAGTTTGGACCTGATTTTGTATATTTTCGATTTTTCTCTCTCGGGCTGATTAGTGGTTTATTGTGCCGATTAGAGCTGAATCGGAAGCTAAGGTTCGGATGAATAGTGGCTGTCCGCTTTGGGACTTCGGTGGATTAGAAATCGGCAAGTTGGAAATTAGACTGTGTGATTGCCGGGTGTGCCCGGGTTGATGGATTATCGATGATTATTACTTGTTGAGGCCCAATTGGGGCGTTGCCATGCCGCGTGTTCGTTTGATCGACTAAATGCGGTGTGTGATTGGCCAATCATTGGCGTGATTGATTATTGTCCAAGCGCGGGAATTATGTTTTGGGCTACATAGTACTAGTTGGCCAAGCATGCGTGTTATGTGAATAAGTATGGGCAATTGATTGGCTATTTGAGCACGTTGATTTGGCATGTTTGTTGAAATGTCGTGCTGAAGTTAAATGCTCATGTGTATTGCATCATTGTCCCGAGTGTGGGAATTGCATGGCCACGCATTTTGTATGCTGAGAGTGAGCATGATACGGAATTTTGTGCGGATATGCGTGCCTAACATGAGCATGTGTGATCACCTAAATGCCTAATGCGTTTATGCGGGGCTCAGATAAAATTGGCAGTGTGCCGTGTGATCACTTAAGGCCTTCGGGTTGTGGCCTTCGAGTCGATTCCGTTCGCTGCATTTACGCGGGACGATGCCCGGTTTGTCCGGAAGATTGAGGAGATCGGTGTTGCGCCTGAGGGCTAGAGACACCGGGCCATATGTGCTTCGGCGCGGGCTATGAAGTGTTGTTGGCCTTCGAGTCGGGCCTTCGGGTCGGGCCTTTGGGTCAGAATATTTGTTGGCCTTCGGGTCGGAATAACTATTGACCTTCGGGTCGTGGCTTTCGGGTCGGTTTATAAACTGCAAAATGAGCCATGTGCCAGAGTGTATGATTTGAGAAAATTCATAAGCATGGCAAATGTGTGCCAGAGTATGTGGCTAATGTGCATGTCGGCGATTCGTGTGTGAGACAGGCACTTTGAAGCATGAGCATGCGTGTAGCATACGTAAGGCCAAGTGTGTACATGCATGTATTATGGCTATTATATTTAATTGTCTAATCTGCAGGGTCAGTAAGGTAAGCGATCCGGGCTCAAGAGCCTAGGTCAGTTGTTTGACATTAATCGTCGGTTGTCGTTGATTTGCTTGTCGGGAGGTGCATGTTAGCCTAGTTTCGGTTTAGGAGGCCTACTCACTGAGATTCTGCTACCCTTGGTCATGTATTGTTTTGTACGGGTGTTTTAATAATTGCTTCCGCACGTACCTTATGCTCTGTGTTAGGAGTTGGGTTGGTGACACGTCTTGGGACGTCGCAGCAAATTCGATCGGTACGTGGGATGATGGCGCTTTGAGGGGTTCGGAGCGTGACAGGAAAGGCTAATAGGGGAATTAAATTCGCACGACTAAAGAAAATTCGATCGTGAATTGATTTTCGACCATGAAATTGCTGAGATGATATTTTGAGCCACTGTTGACCGATCCAAAGATAGTCAGGGGTCAATTCGCCACTGTCATAGTAGTGGATCGCGGGTGATTCCGCTGGACCACGAAATGACGTGACGAATGATCCTGAACCTATACCAAACGATCGTGCCTTTCGGATCTAGTAATTGATCCTCGTGTTTTTAATGACAACCGAAGTCATCACGAACCGAATAAATTTGCACGTGATCTGAATTATTGTTAGTCATGGGTTGAATATGCAAATTTCCCCAACAAGCTGCCCGTTAGTTTGAGAAACACTTGAGTGTGTTTAATAAAATTTAATTATTTAATTTAGCCAAAATCGAACACCGGAAAAATTTGAAAGTCACAACGGAATGTTAGGACGACGTTGTGATTGTAACGTACAATTTTGGATGTGCCCAAATCCTTCATAAAAATTCAATTTCGGCGAGAAACGGAGAAAGTGACTGTTTTACCCTTGAGAATTAATAAAGGATTAGTTTTATGGGCAAAAGGCATTTTGGTCATTTTATCCTCAAATCTGGAAAAGACACTTTTGCCCTTATACTTTTTGAGAAATTATAAGATTGCCCTTGGATATTTTGGATGAGATTCGATTTGGGCCATTAGTTTCAAGATTAGATCGAATCTGGACCATTGGATAAAAAATGTGAGAGATGGGCATTTTGGTAATTTGCCAAAAATGGACAATTAAAAAGGATAAGTCTTTCTCTCTCTCTCTCTCCTCTCACTTCCTCTCTCTTCTCCCCCTCACCACCGAAAAACCCCCCTCCTCTGTGAACCCCTCTCCTACCGGACGCTGCCCCTTGGTTGCCGATCGCTGCCGTCCGTATGCCCGTCGGACCGTCGCCGTGCCACGCCATCCTCGCCATCGCCACCACCCCTAAGCCGTTGTCCCTCTCTCTCTCTCCCGCTCAAGTGGCCATGGGTCACGGCCAAGGCAAGCCATGCCACTGCCGTGCACCGATCGCCGCGCCAAGCCCCGTCGCCGTCCCCGCCGTTTTCGATTAAGTGCTGCTGCATTCCGTTCTAGCCGCGTTGGTCTAGAACTCGGTAAGTCTCGCCTAAATCCGATTTAGGATATTGGGTATCGACGGATAGATTTGGCTGAAAACAGGATTTATTTGGGTGCGAGATTGAGTAGATTAGAATTAAAGTCAATTGGCGGGCCTAGGATTAAATTCGGGAAAATTTTATTGGAAATTTTAAGGACAACAGTGGGTTGTGGATGACTGTTCATTGGGCTATGATGGGCCGATCGGGACAAAGTGCCGTAAAGGGCCGGAATTGATTTGACACCGTTTGGTCGGAGAAAAATGACAGATTGTGTGTTTAATGTGTGTTGGAACTGTGACTGGGTTAAGATGATGAAATTGAGTGCGTGGTGGTGTAATTACATGATTGAAATATGCCTGTTGTGTGCACGTTTGGGCCAAACTGATTTAATTATTGAAATCGGCCATGTCAAATGCTGAGTGAGCATGTTTTGCATGTGAAATGATGCGTGCATGAGCCACGTGTGATTGGCCAATTGAGGGTGGTAAATGCTTGTTGAGTATGTGCATGAGTAAGAAAGAAATGTGGTGTGGCATGTGATCGTGAAAATTGTACCGTCCTAAGATGTGTACTTCAACGCGGGACGATACCCTGTTCTACCGGAAGACTGCCAGCCTAAGGCGTGTACTTCAACGCAGGTTGCGTAGTAGGTGGTAGATGTTGAGCCTGAGGCGTGTACTTTAACGCGGGCAAGAAACATGGCCTGATGCGTGTACGTTAACGCAGGCCCTGGAGTGTTGTGATAAGTTGGTCGCAGTGGACCTGAGGCATGTACTATAACGCGGGTCACTGGCGAGAGTTGTGGAAAAGATGTGATTAGACCAGAATGAATGCGTGAAATGTGATTTGAACATGCTTGCGATTGCTTATGATGTGACTGTAACTAACGTGCTGGTAGCACGCACAATAGACCCCAGTAAGAATATTTTATGTGCCTGCGTTGAACTAATTATGTGCGTGAATGTGTGTTTTGCGTGATTGTCTAGAGGTACATGATAGCCTAGGTGGGTTTAGGGGTGTACTTACTGAGATGTAGTTTCATGGTTGTTCCAATCAATATTTTTCAGAATCCCAACCAGAATCATGAATCCTCCGCCACCGCCACCAGAGTATTTTGGGGTACCAGTGCACACCGAGTATGACGTTGCAGAATTTTCTATGGGTGATGGCATAACCTAGATTAAGCACACTACATCCATTTTTGTAGATGTAGGACTACCCTTATGGGAGACCTATGTTTATATCGCCTGGTTCTTCCGGGATGCAGTAGGGGATGAGTTCAGGCCTGTTAGGGGTTTTGATGTTCCGTTTGACTTAGTGGAGGATTGGGACCCGTCTGCCATATCTCCGATAAACGGAGAGTTGACCAGTGTGGAAACTAGTTTAGCTCAGTCTGGATTGCATCCAGCGCCTGTTGCACAGGGATCTTCAGGGGCTGAACATGAACCTGAGCCCAAAGCATCGCAAGTTGAAGACGATCCAATGGACATCGATTTAGAACTGATCCTGGAGGAAGAACTAGAGGAAGTGGAGCCTGAGATAGAACCTGAGGACGAACCTGACGAGCTTGAGGAGCCTGAGGAGGAACCGGAGTATATACTCCCGTATGAGCAGTATATGGATCCTAACTACGTGCCATAATACAACTTCTTTGGTGGATTAGGGGAGGAAGATCAGAATAAAGTTCCAGCTAAGTCGGGTGACATAAATCACCCGATTGAGATTGAGGCAGAGTTGGAGCCTTCAGAGGAGTTCGGATTCGAGTGACGAGGAGTTAGATTCAGAGTGGACACCGAGTAAGGGGCGTACGAGTTAGTGTAGGGATGCAAAAGTTAGGCTTTTGGCGAGTATCATTTTTGAGGGTATAATGCCAGGTCATCGGTCCTTTTTGATCTCGATGGTTTTTAGTACGGTGTGCACATGTATATTATGGCTTGTAAAATTGCGAATATTATGGTATAAGTTTGAATGAGAAAAGAATATATATATATATATATATATATATATATATATATATATATTGTCCCTGTTTTTCTCCAGTCCCAATTGTCTGGGTGTTTTGTGGTTTCCGCTGTTGAATTAAACCTCTGATGTTCTTATATGAGGTCGGCGATAACCTGGGATATCGCATAAATCGACCAGTGGAGGGTGTCGTACTCTCGATGGGTTCGGGGTGTGACATAACATGAAAGAGGTTTCCTCAATTGGATCAAAGAAGGGACTTACATATTTTTATAAATATTGAGTTTGTAGGGGTCTTTGGTTCTTGGTCGAGAGGACTTTTCTCGTGGCTTTGGGACCATAAAATGGGTCTGACATTATTCCGAGATGCTGCACGTTTGTTTCTTTATTTGAATCCATTGAATTTGAGTGTTAGTTCAAGATTTCTGAACTCCTTCATGAGATCAAGACATTAATTCTTTAAAAGTGTAAGGGTAAATAATGTATGAGTTATTTTGTGTAATTGGAGGTTGTTAAATATTGAGAATATTTGAATGAAGTTGTAATTTCCGTTATATTGCCTGATCTATGGTGGAAATCTATGTTGCTCTCTCCGTGAAGTAGGTCACGTTGACTAAGTCAATTTATATTGTTGACACCTATTTTTAATTTGCCCAAAATTAATTGCACAAAATTTAGGAGTTAATTTTTATTAATTGCTAAAACAAAAAAATATTTTTATTTAAATGCATTGAATATAGAAATTAGGCATATTTGCATTAATAGGGCCTATTATTATTATTATTTAATTTTTTATTAATTAATTATAAAAAAGAAGAAGAAAAAAAAAAGAAAATCGAGTCGATCCGGGTCAGGGCCAAACCGACTCGGCCCATTTCTCTTTTCTCTCTCTCCCCCCCGCATGGGCCTCTTCCCTCGGCCCTTTCTTTTTCTTTTTTTTTTTCCGCGTGGGCCTCCTTCTCCGGCTCGCTCCCTCTCTTTTCTTTTCTTTTTCTTTCTCTCCCCCCCGCTGGCCCAACCCGCTTCTCCTTTCTTTCTCTCCCCCTCGCGCGTCTGGGCCCGGCCCGGCCCCGCTTTCTTTCTTCTTCCTTCTTCCCCCCCACGACCATCGCTGTCCATTCCCTTGTCCGCCCTTGTTTACGTCATCACGCCGACGCACGGCAGCGCCGCCCCTCGTCATCGTCGTCAGCAGGCTAGAAGAAGGCCAGACGAACACGCTGAAGGGACTGGCATTAATTGCCAGTCCCGTCCCCCCCGTTTCCCGGTCTCCCTCTCTCTCTCCCTCTCCTCTCTGCCCATTGCCAGAATTGGCCCCCCTTTGCACCAGCCTATGGCCGCGGAATTCATAGGACATAGGCCGGTGTAGGCCATTGTAAGCCGACGTGGGGAAGAGCAGTACCACCGTCGCCGGCTATAAAAGCCACACAGAGAGAGAGAGAGGCCGGTCGGCCATTTTCCAAAAAAAACAAAGAGACAGAGAGATAGAGAGTGAGAGAGAGAGAGAAAAAAAGAGACAAAAAGAGAGTCGGTCGGCGCGTTCTGAAGGTCCCCGCAGCCGCATCTCCGTCCGCAAAGTCGTTGGAGAACCACCTCGAAGCAGCCGTGATCAGTGAGTCGTCTCTCGGTCGAACCACCTCTATCCTGCCCTGTTTTTCTGCTCATTTTGGCCGGGACCCGCGCCGGCCATTTCGCGCAAGTCCCGGCCTATACCGCCGTCCCCCATTGTCCGTGCGACGTCCCTGAAAGTAGGTTGGGTTGCCTGAATCTTCTGGTTCGCCGGAACAGGTCAGAATCCCTAGTCTTTGGCCATGCACACCACCTGTTTGACGAAAGTCCCCAATGAAGCCAGTTTGATTTCGCCTCGCCGGCCGACAAGCCGAAGGCTGAGCAGCGACCTCAGGCAGCTGGCGAGGCTTGTCAGCGACCCCAGAAGGGAAAGCCGGGCCGGATTCGGTCTGGGTCGGCCGGCAAGACGCCGGATCTCGCTGGCCGACAGTCTCGGGTGCCTCAGGCCCGCGGGAACCGATTTGGACCGATCTGCAGACCGAGTCAGACCGATCTGCAGGCCGAATAGGCTGGTTCGACCCGGTCGAACCAGCCCTATTTTATCTTTTTCCACCAGACCGGGCCCCAACCGGGCCCGATCTGGTCTAAACTCGGGTGAATGACCCGGTTGACCCCTCGCCCCGGGTCGGATCTAGAAATTCGACCCGGTCAACGCAATGGGTTGGGTCCGTTGACCTGGATCGGGTTCTGACCGACCCTGATCCGACCTGACCCGATCGGTTTTATTTATATTATATTATTTTATTTTAAATTTTTTTAAAAAAAAATTTAAAAAAATGTTAATTTTTTTATTTTATTTTCTTTTTCCTTATTTAGTTTTTTTAAAAAAAATTTTAAAAAAATTTAAAAAATTAAAAAATTAAAAATTTCTTTTAAAAAAATATTTTCCTTTTTCTTTTCTCATTTCGTTTTTTATCTTGAAAAAAAAAATTTTCAAAAAAAAATTTCAAATTCTTTTTTGTGACTTATCTGAGTGTTTTAATCCTTTGTTGTATTATTATGCATGCTATTGGCTTATTTAAAATACACAAGCCTGAGGTCGTGTGGTAGTATTTTGCATGTTATTACTGTTGTTGTGTTATTATGCATGTTTTTAATACAATTGCATGAATTGTTGTGTTTCCGAATGTCATCTAACTTAGTTAAGGTTAGAACCTTAGGCTACATGAATTGTTGTGTCTTTTGACTGCTAATCGTTTCTGATTATGCACTCGCTTGATCATCTCACGTGTTAGGAGAAAGGTCCTAAAATCAATCCAAACTGTTTGACAAATGTTTTCAAAAAATGAATAGGGTAAAATGGGACCGAAAAGGCATTAGTTATCTAACTAGTGTAATCAAGTTCCCGAACTCAGTTAATCTCTGGTTCATAGGAATAGGATGATTCTCCCGTCACCTTATTTGGATTTCTAATCGACCCACCTCAAATCGATTAGTGACGACTCCTGTATATAAATCACCTGCATGTTAAACATTTAAACCCTAAGTCGTGATATGGTACGAGCTTGGGAGAGCCCGAGTTAAGTCCTGAACCTAGACTTAACACGTACCAGGCGAGCCCTCCTGCTTTTTGCATGTTGTCATTCGAAAAGTCTCGGGAGGGCGGTCGCGACATATAGTGTTCGATTTATTTCCTCGTTCCAATCATCATTGTCTGTTAACTTGTTCTTTGCAACATATCCAGCCACAGGAATTGAGATTGTTATTCACAATTCGATCGTGTTTTACAAGCTCAGACTAGCCATGTAATACGTACAAAACAATAATCAGGAAGAATTAGATTAAAAGGTTACAACCAACGCAGCAATTTGGTGCTTGGAATTTATTCAGGAAGAATGGAAAGAATGAAAATAATCAAAGAATGGATGACTTGCTCCCTGAGAATCAATCTTCACGAACTGCAGTATGTTGTTTGAACAAATTGCGGCATTCCAAGACTAGGATTGTTTCCAATTTGTGGAATTATGTCCATGAGGAGACCTGGCAAGACGAAGTTGTCTCTCATTTGACAGCAGTTTTGCAAACCTGAGAGAAAACAATTGCATTTAGTAACCTGAACTGTGCGCATAACCCCTAAACTTTTTAAGTGCACGAAGACTTAAGATATCGTCCAAATAGTTCGATACCTTTTAAGAGCCTCTTCATTTGTCTCTGGATCACACGCTTTGTATCCGCCAGTCTCTAAGTTTGCCCTTGAAACCGGCTTCTTCAACAATGCTTCCCCGGTTCTGACTAACTCGTTCAAATTTTTCTTTGTTGCAATATCCACTGAAGCTACTGCACCGCTTAACGTATCATCCTGCAAATTTCGTTTAAAGGCCAAGGTTAGCTTGCCGAATTAAGCTAGCTAGCAAATTAGTTTATCGTCACTTCAAGGCCAATGTTTTGAAAAGATATAATATGGCAACGAATCAGATAATTGGAAATGATGATGTATATATACCTGAATCCGGAGGTAGTTGGCCTCAAGATGTAGGGCTTGGAAGACTGCGGAGAGGTGAAAGTCGACCATATCTGCACTCGCTTGCATGAACACATCGACCAATGGACTCCCGCCGTTGCTGCTCAACCAGCCCAAGACTCCCCATTTGGCCGCTTCACTTGCATTATACTTCCCTTCAACTTTTGCTGAACCGGTCCCAAGCGATATCACAAGAAACCTTCTATAGTCCATTGGCTTTATAGGGAAGAAATCTGAGCTACCTGCCATGATCTCCTTCGTCACTTCTCCCATTGCAACCAATGTCTGTACAATGAAGGATAAAGAGTCAGAAATAATAGTATTACCTTTTGTCAGGTCAGGTCTGTTAGGAAATAGTTTTTATCATACTGGATTGTTTGCAGCCACGCCGCCATCTATGAGGTTGAATTCTCTCACTTTTCCTGTGGAGTCCTGGGTTTCAAAATAATGAGCTGGTAGATAAGTTGGTGCTGCAGAGGTTGAAATGCATATGTCTGAGAGCAAAGCATTTATGCTTGGCTTTTTCTTGACCTGGTCACGATCAATTAACCCACAAAAGCAACATGTTCAGTGATTTTTCTTTGTATCATTATTTGGACAATATCAAAAAGAAAGAATGGATTATATTTCAAGGACTGAAAAAGGGACAAACCTCATAGCTAGAAAAGATGGTTGGCTGGAGATGCTTGATGTCGAACGTCGGGATCACCACATTTGTCAATGTTTGGTGCAATCTTGTGTTTCCGAGTTTCTCTTTGACGAGCTTATGAAGGTATTTTCCATCATATTTTGGTCCAGTCACCGCCTTAATCATGTTTGTAGCAGGAGCAAATGGGCAACTGTGGTTTTCAAGAGATATAATGTTAGTACACAGCCATTTGAGGAACAAATAGTTATACCAAGATGGCCTAGAGAAATAATGAGTTAGCTTGGCTAACCTGTCTTGAGGGAAGATTTTAGGGCAATTATTAAGGTAGAAATCCTTAATATCTTTTGCAGCAAATAAGGGACGGTTATTTTCGTCAGGGCTTGTTAACATGGCAGTGACGAGACCACCTGTGCTTGTTCCGGAAATAACATCGAAATAATCTGCGAGTCTTGCGTCGTCACCATCTAGTTTCTGCACCAGTCCACAAAGCCATCAGAAGTTGCAAGGGGCATGCATGGGTAAAACCTTATAATTGAAACTTGTTCTTCATGCATTAAAAAGATAGAAAACTGATGTATAACAACCTGAAGCTCAGACTCTAAGAAGGCGAGGATTGTTCCGGGGATAAGCCCTCTTATCCCTCCGCCGTCAATACTGAGAATGGTAATGAGGTTTCCATAAGTTGGAGGCTGGAGCGGCAAACTCTTTGACCTTTCCATAGATATGGCGGACTCTTTTTTTCTTTTTTTGTCTGAGAGAGAGAGAGAGAGAGAGAGAGAGAGAGAGAGAGAGAGAGAGAGAGAGAGAGAGGCTTGACGGGAGAGATCGAACTTCAAATGTGTTGAGCGAGAGCTCTTTGGCCTTAGTCTTGGATAAGATGCGAGAATTTATAGGTTGGGTTTCATTCAAACTTTGACCGAAATCCCACGTACGGTCTTGGTCGGAATTGTTTTAAGTTGACCGGAGATTCTTCGATCCAAGAAACTGATTGAAAATTTTATAGGGAAGCGGAACCGTAATGGCTGGCTGAGGATGAGAGGTCTTTCAAGTGAAGAATTGTTGGTGAGACTTTCAACGCCTCGAGAGAGACCTGTAGGTTTGACTACTAAACTGAAAGGCACGGGGGCCATTGTGGGAGCAGGAAAACCCTGCTTTCTCTTGCACGAACAGTATAATGCAGAATTTAGGTCAAAATATGTCACTATCAAATGGCTTGTATGTACTCTTTTCTATTGATATCTTCTGTAATTCAAGCATTACATTAATAACATTACACAAGATGATAAACCCAAAGGCGAAATGGTCAAAGCACGCGTTGTCGGGCAGCTCAAGTAATTAGAATGGGAATGATATAGGTAGACTAGAGGTCAGTTTCTACGAAAGTAGCAATATTGACAATGTTATGCACCGCATATAGAGAAATGTTATGATAAAACTTCGTCTCAAAAAGTGGGCGAAGACCCTACTTTCTCATTCACGAACAGTATAATGCAGAATTTAGGTCAAAATATGTCACTATCAAATGGCTTATATGTACTATTTTCTATTGATATCTTATGTAATTCAATCATTACATTAATAGCATTACACAAGATGATATACCTAAAGGCAAAATGATCAAAGCACGCGTTGGCGGCCAGCTCAAGTAATTAGAATGGGAATGATATAGGTAGACTAGAGGTTAGTTTCTACGAAAGTAGCAACATTGACAATGTTATGCGCCGCATATAGAGAAATGTTATGATAAAACTTCGTCTCGAAGAGTGGGCGGAGAGAGAGAGAGAAATGTTATGATAAAACTTCGTCTCGAAGAGTGGGCGGAGAGAGAGAGAGAGAGAGAGAGAGAGAGAGAGAGAGAGAGAGAGAGAGAGAATTCACTCGGATTTGAAAGTATTGCTACTAAAGTATAAATCAATACATGGAGAGAGGCTTAATGTAATAGAAGACATATTGAAACCCCTTTTGACAAAAAAAAACTAGCAAAAATGACTCACCGAAACACCATAATTTAATGATGCGGGAAAACCTTTCTTTATAACATGTTCATTGTGAAAATAAAGCACTTTGAAAGAAAATATGGTGCTTCCATAAATCTTCCTTTTGATTTTAATCTAATAGGGTAGTTAATACAAAGTATTGAAAGAAAGCAAAGATATCCAAAAACTGTTCTCAATTGTGCGCATGCCATTCTTCAACGGGAAAAGTACCAAAAAAGTTTTAAACCTATTGCATTGGTATCAATTCAGTAATAAACATTTCAATTGCATCAATTTAATCATAAACTTTTTTTTTCTTTTTCTCTTTTCTTTTATTTCTTTCTTCTTTTTCATTACCCTCTTAGCCGGCAACCTCGCCGGCCAACCATCGCCTGCCACAGGTTGGTTTGGGCAAGGGCCTTTGTGCCTCACTAGTGGCATGGCCCTTAGGCGAGGTTGTTGGGTGAGGGCGTCGGGCCCTTGCCCAGATCCAGGTGAGGGCCGAAACCCATGTGGCTTAAGTATAATAAAAACGATGCTATTTCGGTTGAAAAATAATTTTACGGAACTTTGAAGGAGGATAAACGTGTCACACAAGTGCAAGTTTGAAATTTTTTGCGTCAGAAAACAAAATTTAGGATAAATGTATCACAATAAGCATAGTTTAGATTTTTTGGTGGCTTTTTCCCCATAAATAAAGAGAAGGTTCTATATACATGTCCTTGCTTTGATCTCCGGCCTATCATTCCCATGGTGCTACAATGAAGCACACGAAACCCTAACTTAAATCGCAGTTCTTGCTCTATCGTTTTTGACCGGTAAAGCTTATCTCATCCCCGTGCGGCATGTTTTTTAGGGTTTATAAAATAACAAAAGTGTATTGCACGACTCGCAGCTCCATATCTGTGTTTTCTTTTTCCTGCATATAATGTTGGGCAGAAGGAGAAATGAGATGCCAAAGAAAGCAGCCACAGAAGATTGAAGTGACAGGTCAGATCTATCACTTTGAAAACGTTTAGGATTGATCTTCAAGAAGCGAGAGGGTCAATTGAAGGGTATTGTGTAAATTAGTCATTATAATATATTTGCCATATCCACCAGTCTTCTGAGTTCATCAGGGGCATGACTGTGCATACTTGCGCGTGGTGATCCCATGTGGAGGCTCGATGGGGAAAACTCTCTGAATGTACCTCTAAGGCAATTCAAAGATGGTTGGGCGTTAAATGTAAAAAGCAATTAAATGCTATTGATAATTGAAGGCAACGAACGTGCCAAGGTTCTTTTGTTAAATCCACGAACCATTGGTCCGCTTGCAATGGGTAATGTATCTCTTGTTTTGGAGAAGTTAGTAAGTGGGTCACGAGGAATGGAGATAGCACTTCTTACAATTGGGTCTAGGTTGTTTATGCATGGCTCAACGATATGTGAGGTTTCCCATGGTTCAATCCAACAATGATGTGTCTTTCGATGGCTAGAGACCGAATGGAAAATACTACTTTCTTCATTCTTGTGGCTCACATCAGGATTGTTAAATATGTCTTGAATTTTATGTACTCAGTCCGGTTTATCACCCGACCCGACATATTTTTTGTGCGACCCAAAAGTAGAGAAAAAATTGAGATTTAATTCGTGACACGGAAAGTTGGGCCGATAGGCTAGGGCTTTTTTTTTTATTGATTAGGAGAGATTTGTGAGCCGCGAGATTTTGTTAAGTTGTTTTTCGACTTTTGAAAATTGTATTCTTTTTAATTATAGTGGAATCTTGTTTTGCCTTGCTCGTGAACGTAGATTACCTTGTGATCGAGCCACGTAAATCCTTATGTTCTATATTTACTTTTTTGCATTCGAACAGAGATTACATTTGAGGCTCGTGTGGTAGGCAACCCTGATTTTGTGATTCTAAAAGTCTCCTAGAATTGTGATGCTGGTGTGCTTTCTTTTGAAGACCACATTCCAACCATCATGTGTCTTTTGGTATATATTGAAGCAAAAGTTGAGATATTGTGGTATCAGAACTAGTGAGAAATCCTTACCAAAAAAAAAAAAAGAACTAGTGAGAAATAGAATGGAGCTTAAAAAAGATGACATGTACTCCGCTTGTTTTGTTCACTTCAATTATCTTCATAAAGGACATTAGCCAGTATGTTAGTTTATATAATTCTTGTCAGGGTTGCAAATATCTCAGCTGCTTGTCTTGTCTTGTTTGTCTTATATAGCTGTACATGCTTCATTCGGATGTCTTTGTTCTAGTTTTCCTTTTTTAGTTCCACAGCCAATGGGTAATTATTAACTTCATTATCCTAATTTCCTAACATAAACTAGAGTTTTTTTTAGATAGATTAGCATTTCTCAGTTGTTCGGTCATACTTTTGGACTTATGTTAAAAAGACCAATATATCATAGTCGCATATTGGCCGGAAAACGTGTAAAATCACAAAAGCGCATCTTCCCATGTCAATTAAGTTTATAGCTGATGTGGCATTTATACGACAAGATGGAAGATGTGAATTAACGCACCTGTCTATGACTCTGACCACAACAAAATAATTACAATAAGAAGTCGTGGCGGTAATGAGAATTTTATTCCATAGAGAATTAGCTTACAATCATTCGTGTCTAACGACTGATCAAACAATAGAAAAAGAATTACAGAAAATCTTAGTCCTATCCCCCAAAGGGTTTATTCAAGAATAAACGAATCTTAAGGAATTTTTTTTTGAAAAGACAAATACTTTGTCCCCGTCTTGAAATTACAAATCCACAAAATTATGCAAGAAGATCGCTAGCCCTCTCGATTATGATCACTTTGGTGTATTGGCATGTCCATGAGGCGACCTTGCAAGGCGAAGCTGTCTCTCTTGGGAGAGTAATTTAGCAAACCTGCAGTATATGTCAAAGGAAGTTATGTTAGTCAAACCAACCTAAAAATGCAAAAAGTAATGAATCATGAATTCCCGAATTAATTATTTGTGATTTCTAACGCACATACCTTATCAAAGCATCTTCGTTGGTCTCTTGGTTGGACGTGGGCTCGCACGCCCCGGTCTCCAAATTAACCCTAGAGACCGGCTTCTTCAACAATGCCTCACCAGTTTTGACCAGGTCGTTCAGGTTCTCTTTCGTGGCCACATCCACAGATGATAAAACACCACTCAATGTATCATCCTGAAAAATCAAGCCAGAAAGAGGCAATGATCAGCACAAAACAGGCCTACGTGTGACGATATTTTGTGGAAATAATCTTCGTCCGGGAATCTTTCACGCGAATATCTGTAGATATTAGATATACCTGTATCCTAAGATAATTGTCGTGGAGTTGTAGGGCTTGAAACACAGCGGAGAGATGGTAGTCGACCATGTCTGCGCTGGCTTGACTGAAGACGTCGATCAATGGCGAACCGCCGCTGGTCAACCAACCCAGCACTCCCCACTTGGCTGCTTCATGTGCAGTGTATTTCCCCTCAGTCTTCCTTGTTCCTGTCCCGAGTGAGATCACCAAGAACCTCCGGTAATCCATTGGTTTTATAGGGAAGAAGTCTGAACTTCCTCCAATAATTGCCTTGGTCACCTCTCCCATCGCAACCAATGTCTACACAATGGGTATATCACATATAATTAGTTATTGTCAAACGTTATTTAAACAAACTCTCAATATTCAAGTACGATGTCACGGGAGGAAATTCATGTTTAAGATTTCATATGCAAGGAGGCCTATATGATTATATTACCGGATTATTTGCGGCTACGCCACCATCGATGAGGTTAAATTCTCTCACTTTGCCTGAGGAGTCCTTGGTTTCAAACTGATGGGCCGGGAGATAAGTTGGTGCGGCCGAGGTCGAAATGCATATGTCCGAGAGCAAGGCATCCATGCTCGGATCTTTCTTCACCTGGCAACAATTTGACGAGAATAATGTTGATAATCCTTGTAAGAGTTTTTTGTCTACATATCCTCAAAACCCTAGAGCTATTCTTAAATTTCAAGAAGATGATGAAGACATGAATGACCTGATAGCTAGAGAAAATAGTTGGCTGAAGGCTCTTGATGTCGAACGTCGGTATCACGACGTTTGTCAATGTTTGGTGCAATCGTTTGTCTCCAAGCTCCTCCCTCACGACATTGTGAAGGTATTTTCCATCGTATTTGGGTCCTGCCATGGCTTTGATCATCTTCGTAACCGGTGTGAAAGGGCAACTACAAAGTTTTAGGGACATTTATTAATTTCGATAAGTTAAGAGATAATCAAACCAGAAGAGAGATTAGCAACTCCTTTATGTATTTTCTTACCTGTCTTGGGGAAAGATTTTAGGGCAGTGATTGAGGTAGAAGTCTTTGATGTCTTTTGCGGCGAACACAGGGCGGTTGTTTTCATTGGGAGTGGTTAGCATGGCAGTAACAAGGCCGCCAGTGCTTGTTCCAGAAATAACGTCGAAGTAGTCCGCGATTCTTGCGTCTTTGCCATCTAGTTTCTGCAAAATTCGTAAAACATATTTAGATCGAGATTGGTGTATCAAATATAAGTTACATAAAGATTGGCTGCATGTATTTTATATATATACAGAAAACAGTCTTGTCCTTTTAAAGTTTGCTTAGGACATGCATGCATAAAACCTTTTACATGCACGCATGCATTGCGAGAACTACATGCCAATCGTCTAGGTTTATATAAATCTAATGAAAATTGTTTTGTTCACTAAAATTGATATATATATTTATGTTAACAAATCTCTACGCACAAATTTGTAAAGGTTGTGAAGAATGCTAATATGCTAACAAGATTGGTGAAAAATATTGATAACAGATATGACAAAAAGTCATACAACATTTTCACCTGAAGCTCCGACTCTAGAAAATTAAGAATGGTTCCAGGGATAAGCCCTCTTATCCCACCACCATCGATGCTCAGAATGGTGATCGAATTTCCATAAGTTGGAGGCTGAAGGGGTAAACTCGTTGCTCTTTCCATTGGCAAGCCGAGTTGAATGAAACGGAAGGAAAGAAAGTACTAACAAGTATGTGATCTTGGTGCCTTTGCGAGTTGTCAGAGAGATGGAAAAGAGGAAATGTTTTGAACAAGTGTATCAAGTTTGGAGAAAGAGCTAGTTTGCGTGATGGCTTTACAATGCATGAGCCATGCATTTTTATAGTCTCTCATTCCCCCACCTTTTTCACTGTGTTTCACGAAACGCTACGATTCAAAGTTGACCGGTATCGTATGAAGTTGCTTGGAATTGGTTAAGTTGGACCCTACATTCTTCACGCATGGAGATCATGTTGAAAAGTCCAAATTCAAAGGGCTTCGTCAACATTGTCATTGAATAGCTTTCGGTGACCACCGCAATTAGGTCCTTCTCTGAGCACTCTTGAATGGCTTTCGGTGACCACCGCAATTAGGTCTTTCTATGAGCAGTCTTCAGTCACATGCATTCAGAGAATTTCTGGTGAGACTTTCAGGAGACTCGTAGGTTTGAACACAGCTTGAGAGCCGAATAGTAGAGTAAACTTGTACTTGGCCATGATAGTGACTAGCGATCGACCAGCTATGTGTCATAAGACTCATAACCAAGGGCTCAATTTACATTAATTTTTTTACGCTATCTAAACAACTTGCTCTTGGGGTTAGCTTTGTCTTCGTCACAAGATTAAATGGACGCTGCATGCACAATGTTTGGTGCAATGCTCAAATGGACCACACGGCAAGACAATTCTAACTACAGTTTTAATTTAATCAAAGGTTCGCAAAAGGCGGCGAATCCGCATTTGTTTCGACAAAGGCCCCGCACCATTCATGAGTTCAATTCACCCATCTGAATAGGTAAACCATCGGAGATTGATTGATAAAGGCGGCATTGAAATGGTTTGCCATTGAAATTTCAAGAGATGAGAACTGGTCAGCCCCAATCAAGAGAAGAGCCAAGTATTTAAGTTTCCGTAAACATTAAAGATGAGAGGGAAATCAAGAGAAGAGGCATTCACTACAAAAAAAACACGCTTTTTCCAACGAAAATTTCCAACGAAAATTCTGGAAAATTCGTTGGAAAGGGAATTTCCAACGAATTTTCCAACGAAAAAAAATTCGTTGGTAATAGGTTGTTGGAAATTTTTCCAACGAAAAATTTTAATTTTCGTTGGAAATTTGCGACGAATTTTTCAACAAAAAAAAATTTGTTGGAAAACTCGTGGCTAAATTCGTTGGAAACGAATATTTTTTTCCGACGAATTTTTTTCGTTGGAAACTACAAATTTTTTTTTTGGTTGAAAAATAGTGAAAATTTTTTTTCCATTGAAAAAAACTTTTTGGTGGAATTTTTTTTGGTGAAATTTTTTTTTCTGGCGGAATTTTTTTTGTGGTAATTTTTTTTCTTTTTTGGTCCAAAAATCGCCCTCGCCGGCCTCGTCGCCGGCGAGGGCGGAGCTCGCCGGCGACGGCCGAGCTCGCCGGCCATGGCGAGCTCGCCCCTCGCCATGGCCGGCGAGGGCCAGCCCCGTCGCCGGCGAGGGCCGAGCTCGCCCAGATCTGGGCGAGCTCGGCCCTCGCCGGCGACGAGGCTCGGGGGCGTCGGGGGGCGTCTGGGGCGTCGGGGGCGTTGGGGGGCGTCGGGGGCGTCGGGGATGTCGGGGTGGCGTCGGGGGCGGCCCATGGTGGCCTCGGGGGTGTCGGGGGCTGCCCTGATGGCCGCGGCGGCGCCTTTGGGGAGGGAGCCGACGTCGCGGAGGAGGAGGGGGGCAGCGGAGTCTTGGTGTCCATGGCGCCAGAGCCGGTGCCGGAGCCGGAGGAGGAGGGGGAGCAGCGGGGGAGGAGGCAGAGGGGGAGGCGGAGGGGGAAACGCAGGGAGAAGTGAAGGCGAAGGGGTTGGACGCGAAGGGGAAGACGCAGGGAGAAGGTGAAGGCAAAGGAGAGAGAGAGAGAGAGAGAGAGAGAGAGAGAGAGAGAGAGAGAGAGAGAGAGAGAGAGAGAGAGAGAGAGAGAGAGAGAGAGAGGAGAGAGAACGAATGTGAAAATTGACCGAGGACGAAAATGTTGAATAAGAAATAAGTAGGTTTTTCGTTGGAAAATTCGTTGGAAATTCCAACGAATTTTCCAACGAAAAATGTACACAATAAAATAATTTTCGGAAAATTTAAATTCGTTGGAAAATTCGTTGGAAATTTTCAACGAATTTATTTTCGTTGGAAATTTACAACGAATTTTCCAACGAAAAATGTACACAATAAAATAATTTCCCGAAAAATTTAAATTCGTTGGAAAATTTGTTAGAAATTTCCAACGAAAATAAATTTGTTGGAAATTTCCAACGAATTTTCCAACGAATATAAAAAAATGCCAAATTACACCGGGTTTTTTTGAATTCGTTGGAAAATTCGTTGGAAATTTCCAACGAAAAATGTACACAATAAAATAATTTCCCGAAAAATTGAAATTCGTTGAAAAATTTGTTGGAAATTTTCAACGAATTTATTTTCGTTGAAAATTGCCAACGAATTTTCCAACGAAAAATGTACACAATAAAATAATTTCCCGGAAAATTTAAATTCGTTGCAAAATTCGTTGAAAATTTCCAACGAAAAAAAATTTGTTGGAAAATTTCCAACGAAAAAAAATTTATTGGAAAATTTCCAACGAATTTTCCAACGAAAATTGTACACACTAAAATAATTCTCCGGAAAATCAAATTTGTTGGAAAATTAGTTGGAAAATTTCCAACGAATTTTTTTTTCGTTGGAAATTGCCAACGAATTTTCCAACGAAAAATGTACACAATAAAATAATTTCCCGGAAAATTTAAATTCGTTGCAAAATTCGTTGGAAATTTCCAACGAAAAAAATTCGTTGGAAAATTTCCAACGAAAAAAAATTTGTTGGAAAATTTCCAACGAATTTTCCAACGAAAATCGTACACAATAAAATAATTCCCCGGAAAATCAAATTCGTTGGAAAATTAGTTGGAAAATTTCCAACAAATTTTTTTTCGTTGGAATTTTTCAACGAATTTTCCAACGAAAATTGTACACACTAAAATAATTGCCGGAAATTCAAATTCGTTGAAAAATTCGTTGAAAATTTCCAACGAAAAAAAAATTCGTTGGAAATTTTCCAACGAATTTTTTTTGTTGGAAAATTTCCAACGAATTTTCCAACGAAAAATTTTTCGTTGGAAATTTCCAACGATTTTTGTGACTAAATTTTTTTCGTTGGAAATTTCCAACGATTTTTGCGACGAAAAATTTTTCGTTGGAAATTTCCAACGAATTTTATTTTTCATTGGAAAATTTGTCGCAAATTTTCCAACGAAAATTTTTCGTGGCAAATTTTCGTGGCAAAAAACCGATTTTTTTGTAGTGATTGAATTTTATTTTCGATTAGTTTGTCTTCATATTGTAGTTGTTAAATATGTCTTGAATTTTATGTACTCGGTCCGGTTTATGACCCGATCCGATATATTTTTGTGCAACCTGAAAGTGGAAAGAAAATTAAGATTTGGTTCGCGACGCGAAGGGTTGGGCCGATAAGCCCAACCCGTAGCAAGCGAACAAATCTCCATAGCGGACCGCCCAAGCTGGAGGAAGCGAATCAATGCGCGAGAGGGTTCGGGGGCCACGCCCCCGAGAAAAAATTTCGGGAGCCCTATTTGTACCGCGGCTAGGTTTTCTCATTGTAGTACAGAAAGAATTTTGTTTCAGAGAGTTTTGGTAAGCCGTGAGGTTTTGTCGTTGTTTCGACTTCTGAAATTTGTACTCTCTTTGATTATAGTGGAACTTTGTCTTGCCTCGCCCGTGGATGTAGATCACTTTGTGATCGAACCACGTAAATTTCTGGTGTTCTGTCTTTTCGTTTTTGCATCTGTTTCCAACGGTAGTAATAACCATTAATTGTAGGATTTGCGGCTCATCGGTAAAAATATGTCGAAGTAAAAAAGATGGAAGTATTCAAAACAATATGTGGGTATTCTTCTTTCTGGAAAATCCGCAACACGTTTTTTTACAAGTACTAAAGGATAGTTGTCCGTAATTTTGCCAATTTGTATCATTATGTTCTCATAATAAACTTTTTAAGATAAATTAAATTAATCTGCAGTGCGTAATAGCTAATAGCTAGTTTTCTTTTTTAATATGGACCTCAGATTAGGTGGATGAACGAACAACGAGTACACAAATTATATCGTTATACTCATGGACACAGTATGATGCGAGACAAAGCCCAGTGTGCAACTCAAACATCAATGAAAACCCTATTTGATCCTCTCTTGTTATGACTTTTTGCCAAAGGAAAAGAGGAGAAACTTAGAAATACCAATTGCTCTTCAAATTTATTATTTCCTAACTCCCAAGCACACGGAATTAATCTTATTTAGAGCAGTAGTCATGATAGTGGAAAAAAAATACAATATCTAAAGTCACCGACTGTACTTGTACTATGTATAGGTAATGCTTTATAAATAATATACAACCCATTGGTTTATATTATCACTGATTGGAGAAGTAATAACAATTTAAATGATTTTGGCTAGATAAGTATCCCATTTATTTACTTCGTTGGATGACTTCTTTGATTCGACATGTATAATATTCACCTAACTTTGTTCATCATTTCATTGGGACGGATGACTTTTCTCGATCTAAAACTCTAGAAAAGGCAAGTCGATCTCTTAGGTGAAAACTAAAAGAACAACCCATTGGTTCTAGGGTTTGGAAGATCTTTCCTCGCACTTTGGGAAAGCCGACTCTCCAGAACGATCTTCCCGGCTGAAGACAATGCCTCAAACAATAATTTTTCTTCATGTCTCCATGAATTTCTTCAATCTGATAAGTATTACTTCAATAACATAGAATTTTCTAACAATGCTTTATGTCATTTTAAGTTCTTCCTTTGTTTCTCAAAGTACAATAGAGAATCTTATCCTTTTCTTCAGATTCCGTAAGATGGGCAAGATTGTGAAAGAATCGGTAACATTACAAGACTTTATTCCGGCACGTTAATTCACAAAAATAGCCTGTAAAAACTCAATTTGGGCCAGAATTAGTAAAGCTCAGCCTATATACCTTTAGTCCACAATTCTAAATAAGACTTCGGATAAGAAAGAACGAGTTCTATCATGATTTGAAATCTTAGACGTGGAAGTGCGCGTGTAAGTTATGTTAGAAAAGTTCCACATCGGATAAGTGATGTGGTGTGGAGCAATTAATATATCCAAGTTAGGTTGTAATTCATTGATTTAAGCTTTTCAATGAAAGTGGGTATAACTAAATATGTTAATGGTTTGGACTTTGGCTTTTTCTTGGCGATCTCTTCGGATAAAGATGTCAGGTTTTTGCTGCACACTCCCAACACTAGATCTGGTAGCTTGATTGATGTGAAAATGGACTATAGAACTATGACATAGTTTAAGCTTGTTGCGGTAAGGTTTTCTAGTTGTAGACCTATTTGTGGTATTTATAACGATTTTGCTTAATTTATTTATGACTTACAATGAGAGGAATGATATTTTTAGCATTTTAATAGCAGATTTTATGATTTGATTGTACAAATTCATTAGCGATCGTACTTAAAATAGTGTAACAACCTTACTGGTGGCTATATTGTGTGTCAGAGAGAACTTGAGGAGAGAGATCTAACTTCTAATGTGTTGAGTGAGAGCTGTTTCGACTTAGTCTTGGATAAGATGCGAGTATTTATAGGTTGCGTTTCATTCAAATTTCGACTGAAATCCGACGTACGATCTTGCTCGGAATTGTTTTAAGTTGACCGGAGATTCTTCGATCCAAGAAACTGATTGAAAAGTCCAAATTTTGGACGGAAGCTGAACCATGATGGCTAGCTAATGATGAGAGGTCTTTCAAGTGAAGAATTGTTGGTGAGATTTCAACGCCACGAGAAAGACTTGTAGGTTTGAATAATAAACTGAAGGCACGGGGGCCATTTTGGAAGCAGAAAAACCCTAATTTCTCGTGAACGTACAGTAGAAAGGAGAATTTAGGTTACAGTTGTCACTATCACATGGCTTATATGTACTCTTTTCTATTGACAACTTCAACAATTCAATAATTACATTAATATCATTACACAAGATGATAAATCTAAAGGCGAAAAGATCAAAGCACGCGTTGGTGGGCAGCTCAAGTATTTAGAATGGGAATAATATAGGTAGACTAGAGGTCACTTTCTACAAAAGTAGGAATATTGACAATGCTATACACCACATACAGAGGAATGTTATGATAAAACTTCGTCTCAAAAAGTGGGCGGAGAGAGAGAGAGAGTTCACTCGGATTTGAAAGTATTGCTCCTAAAGTATTAATACGTCGAGAGAGGCTCAATGTATACAAGACTTATCAAAACCTCTTCCGACAAAGAAAAAATCTAGCAATAATTACCCACCGAAATACCGTTATTCAATGATGCGGGAAACCATTTCAACATTATATGTTTATTGTGAAAATAAAGCACTTTGAAAGAAAATATGATGCTTCTATAAATCTTCCTTTTAAGTTTTATCCGACAGGGTAGTTAATACAAAGTATTTAAAGAAAGCAAAGATATCCAAAAAACTGTGGGCATTTTGTGCACAGCAAGAGAAAAGAAAGAAAGAAGGAAGGAGGACGAGTGTACAATTTTTTTTTTATCATTTTTAATGTATGTGTCATTCAATCAACTTTTCATCCAAACGTCGTGTGTCTAAAAGTTTCAAAAACAGCTTATCTATTTGTTGGTGGAGCATCATCCATTTGTGAATAGTATTACCGAGTTAGTTTAATTTTAGCTTCTATCATGTTGTGTCTAATCGCCATTCCTAATCTTTGCCTTGGTCGTGTCATGAATTGTTGGGATCTTTTGTCCTTTCTTCAAGGGGATACAATCCAAGGCAAAGCTTTTATTGTGAATATGAACATTACTTTTTCAGAACTGAAACTGAGCCTTTCTGGGCATAAAAGGTTGCCAAAGGACAATTTTCTCTTTGAAAGAAAATTTATTTGATTAAATAGCCTCACCAACTCTTCTTAAAATTTCTCCTATAAATTAATGCCCTGAAATTTTCAAATATCTTGTTTTTCTTCTGCTCAATTTTCAAAAGCAGTTTTTCAATATATTATGTGATAATCTATCCCAATCTTTTGAAAAAATGCCGAAAACACTAGTTCATGTCGCACATAAAATTTAACTTCACATCAATACTACTTATCTATCACATGCAAAAAAAAAAAAAAAAAACCAGTGACTGGGATGTAAATGAAGAGAATGAGCCATAGACGTATCCTCGCTTTGATGACCGGTCTTATCATTCCCATGTGTGCTACAATGAAGCACACGTAACCCTAACTCAAAACGCAGTTCTTGCTCTTCCTTTTAGACAGGTAAAGCTCATCTCATCCCAGTGCTGCATGTTTTTCTTTGTTTATTAACCACTAAAGTTGAATCGCACGTTTCACAACTCTATCTCTGGTTTCTTTTTTCCCTCATAATGTTAGGCACAATGAGAAATCACATGCAGAAAAAAGCAGCCGCAGGAGACTGAAGTGAAGGGTCAGATCCTATCACTTTGAAAAAGTTCGGGATCGATCTTCAAGAAACACGAGGGTCAATTGAAGGGTGCTGTGTAAATTACCATTGTCATATATTTGCCATATCCACCAGTCTTCTGAGTTCATCAGGGGCTTGACTCTGTATACTTGCACACGGTGATCCAATGTGGAGGCTTGATGGGCAAAACTCTCCGAGTGCACCTCTAAAGCAATTCAATGTTGGCTGGATGTTGAAAGGTAAAAGGCGATTAAATGTTATTGATCACTAAATGCAATGCACGTGCGAAGTTTCTTATAGTAAATTTACAATGGGGAATGTATCTCTTGTTTTTGTAGAAATTAAAAATTGTCGCGACCTTTTCAAATGTGAACCACAAGGAGAAAGTTAATAGATTACTGAGCAAACGCTTAGTAAGGACTCTTCCAAGCCTATAGCAATTGTAATTTTGGGGTTTTTATTAAATCATTGAAAACATGCTAATCAATTCATTTTGGAGTTGCCACTAACTATTATAAGTCCATTAGAAACCCAAATAAAAACTAAAATGTGGGAGAACATCTTCCATTGCAAACTTAATCTCATGGATCGGGAACTTGATTACACTAGATAAATTTAATGCCATTTTGGTATATTTTCTCTTTATTTCAAAAATATTTTGCAATCAGTCTAAGACAATTTCAATCCTAAACCGCTAACATGCAATAAGTAATCATATAGGTGCACAAGCAAGAATTTAACACTCAATAATCAAAGCAAAAAATAAATGCTTGAGGAGATAGATAACCTTGGTGCTCTAAGCAAATCAAATGCTAAGTTCCATTATGTCCAATGAAATAAAGGCTCTGCCAGATGTTAACTAAAAGCAACCAATGACGGAATTGTCGTAGGCCGATAATTTTGGATTGGGACCGCACAACGATTTAGGTTTTCTTGGATCGTTGAAGCACCTAAGCCAAGCCTTCTTCTTGAGGACCAATCACTTGCTCACTTGCACAGATCGTAAAGAGAGAAAGTTTAGAGAGAAAAGCTTTGGGAGAGAATGCTTGTATTGCTCAATTGTTTGGATGATACAAATTAGGGGGAGAGCACCCTTATTTATACTAGAGAATCTCTCGTTACAACCGTTAATCATCTTTCAATCGTGTGATGGATATCGTATCTCTTCATTTACCAACTACTGACACTTAACGTGAGAGAACTTTAGAACACGATATATTTAATGTATCGCCCGTTCCTAAGAATATTTTAGAAGCTCTTAAAGATTCGGGACAGTCTTTGTTGATTGCACACGGTCCTTGGTGCATGGAAACCTTGGAATTGTGACATTGTCCCCCACCCATTCAAGCAACGTCCTTGGTACTCTCGACTCGGGGTGGATTGTTGGTTTCTTGGAACATTGTTGATTCTTCTCATGCTACTTTGTCTTTGGCTTCTCGACTTGTCGGCTACTCGACTCCATTGGTTTTATTACCTCCATGTTATTTGGCAAGTTCGCCACTTCCGGAAAGATCACATGGATTTGCATTTTGTGTTGAGGGGGATGTTCTACCTTTAACTTTGTGCTTGACTTGATCATGGAGGCCTCAACTCTGGGTCCATTGTCCACGAGTCGGATTAGGGAGATGCTCTTTGTTTCCATCAATTCGTAAATCATAGGTACCATTGATGGGCATTGCAGGCCGCTGATGATGATGGATTTGGTCTGCATGTCGATCATGGCTCTCGCACTATCAAAGAATTCCAAACCTAGGATGAGATCATAGTCATCGAGGGGAATTACCTCGAAGGAGAGCTTGCCCTTCCATCCACCGACTTCTTGTTCCACATCTCAAGCAATGCCTACGGTCGGTACATCTTCAAAGTTGTTAGCCTTATATTGATGACCGGATGACTCCATGTGAAGTCTCAAGCTCTTGGAGAGCCGCTTCACTTAACAAGAACATATTTGAAGCACCTGACCAATGGGAACTTGTAAGTTCCAGGTTCTAAAGTATATAGAGTAGGTTCTAGGCTCCAAAAATTGAGAAACCTGTTTCGACGGGTAGGTTTTAGATTCTAGGTATGTGGAACCTAGAACCTAAACCTGCCTTTTCATGATCATGCGGTGTTTTTTGACATTAGATGACGAGTATTTGATCTAAAATCACTAATCTGAGCTTTTATTTTATGACTTGTTAATATTTGAAATTCTTCATGGGCCTAAATATAAGTTATGGTTAGTAGATTATAGTAGTAAGTGGTAGTTATTAAAGGTGATGATTCACTATAATTGTACAATTAATAATATAGGTGGAATCTAAATAGACTTTGGAACCGACCCTCGAACTTGTGATAGGTAGGTTTCAAGTTCCAAAAAATAAGGAACCTATTATCATGGGTGAAACTTATGCGGCACATGGAACTGGTCACTCCTAGTATCGATTTACGCAATGACTTCTCATTTTAGTTATATTTATTTGAACCGTAATATCAAGAAAACTTGTCTTTTGTATTCTCTTTAATGAATGACAAGCTTATTCAGTATTATTGTGTTCATTTTTATTTAAACTAAAAATACAATACAAAAAAGAACCTGTTAGACCTTGGAATCTATGATAGGATAGGTTATAGGTTCCAAGTTCCGACGAATAGGTTCTAAGTTTCAAAAAATGAGAAACCTATACCCGAGGGTAGGTTCCAGGTTTTATGTGGAACTTGGAACCAGTCATCCCTAATCTTTTGTGAGTAAGTATGCATAGGCTAAGTCTACTAGGTCAAGGCAATCAAATTTCAAGAATCTTTGTGTTCGACACATATCCAACTATAAAACACCAAGTTTCCATTCAGTTTCTCTACTAGAATTGTGGTTTAGTATCCTTGCACAACAAGGGATTATGCATCCTTTGGGAGGATGGAATGAGGAACTTTAATGGATGATTAGGGTAACAAAGGGCAAAGATTTGTCGGCTAGACTCCTTAAGGTATCCTTTCTAGCAACCATTTATGGCATATGGATGAAGTACAACCGAAGACGATTTCAAAAAAAGTCAACCGATATCCATATTATTTTGGCCAAGGTGCATAAAAATGTAAGAGGTAGAGTCAAAATATTAAACCTTCTTAGACAAATATTGCATTGGCTACTATGTGGAGACTTCCTACCTCCATCTTCTCGAATTATTAGCACTATTTGTAATGTTAGGGGATACCCCTAAGCTACTGTACTTCATCCGCTCTGTAATACTAACATTTTACACTAATAATAAATAAATTTGTGGTTCATTCCACCACATTGTTTGTATATTATTTGTGCAATTTTTCTCATCTTTAAGATACCTAATGGAGCTTGCCCTTGGGATCCCACGTTGCTCAAGGCACACATTTGTAGAATTGTGAATGATACCACCTAAAACTGTAGTATGAAAGTCAATGATAGTTGTGATGAAAAATGAGTAGTCTAAACAGATATGAACGAATGGCACATCCTTCTCTGGTATTATATGGTGAACCATCATCAATCTATCTCAAAGTAGAACTTCTTAGATGAAAACATGATCGAATATTTAATTACTTAGACAGTATTACGTATAGATGTACGTAAATTAGATCGGCCATATTTACTATTCAAATCAATGAGATAATCAATTATGAGAGGAAGTAACTCGAGTCATACATTGAACATCATTTTTCTGTGTATAATTCTTTTGGCTATGCTCTCAACTAACACAGAAAGAATTAGCCTTGGCCAGAATCGAGTCAATATTATGTAAGTCCTACGCTTGCGCATTCGTTTGTAGAAGGTCACAAAGTTGCGTCTCTGTTGATTAGGTCACAAAATGTAATTCCCATCGTAAATAAATGCCTTTTAGGACACATGACAAATGAAATTTGAGAAGAAACTAAAAATATTTTTTTACGTATATCTGATACGGAAAATAATTATCCTAGATATAAATATATTGTAATCCCTTGAAATTAAAGAAAGACCACACTTTCTATGTGTGTGCAATAAAAGAGAAACAAACAAAATGCTTGCATGTATTTTGACAAAGAAAATCCGTTTCGACTTTTACACTTTCTGGATGAGAAAGTATCTTTTTGATTCGAGACATTTCATTCTTATCTAATCAATTTAGATTTTTGCCCATTGAATACGATATAAAATCGCAATCCACTTTAGATTAATTCAGATAAACTTTAATGTAATTTTTAGTCTGGAAAAAGGTATTTGCTGTTGACACCTATTTTTAATTTGCACAAAATTAAGTGCACAAAATTTACGAATTAACTTTTTAGTTCCTAAAGCAAAAAAAATATATTTCTATTTAAATGCATTGCATATATAAATTACGTACATTTTGCATTAATAGAGCCTATTAGAGTTAAAATAATTTCTAAATTTCAAAAAAAATTCAAATTTTTTAATTAATTAATTAATTAAAAAAGAAGAAAAAAAGAAAAAAAAGAAAAAGAAAATCGAGTTGGGCCGAGTCGGGGCCAGGCTGACCCGGCCCGTTTCTTTTTTGCCCCCGTGCGGGCCTCCTCCCCCGGCCCGCTTCTCCTTTTCCCCCCGCGCAGGCCCCCGACCCGCTCCCTTTTTCTTTTTCTTCTTCCCCCCGCGGGCCCAACCTGCTTTTCCTTCTTTCTTTCCTCCCCGCGCAGCTGGGCCTAGCCCGGCCCAGCCCTTCTCCTCCTTCCTTCTTCCCCGTCGCCCGTCGCTGTCCCCTGCCTTGTTCGCCTTTGTTTCGCGATGGCAGCGTGTCGCACGGCGGTGCCGCTCGTCACCATCGTCAGTAGGTTAGAGGAGGCTCGGATGAGCATGCCAACGGGACTGGCATTAATGGCCAGTCCCGTCTTCCCTATTTTTCGGCTCCCGTGGCTCCTCCTCCTTCTCGGCCCCCCTTTTGGTCTGCTCTGCCCTGCTCTGCATTGGCCTGCAAATGGCCACGAAAGTCGTGGGAAGGCGTAAGTCGGTGCAAGCCATCGTAATGCCAACGTAGAGGGGTAGAGAAGACGCGTTGTCGCTGGCTATAAAAGCCAGAGGGAGAGAGAAGCCCCGGTCGGCAAAAAAGAGAGAGAGAAACAGAGAAAGAGAGAAAAAAGAGAGAAGAGAGAGAATAGAGAGAGAGAGAGAGAGAGAGAGAGAGAGAGAGAGAGAGTGAGTGAGCCGAGGGTCCGTCAAAGCAAAAGAAGAGCCAGCAGCGTCGCCGTCACCCGTAGACCAGCCGAAAGCCTCCTAGACGCGCCGTCGACCGGCGAGTCGTCCCCCGGCCCGAACTACTCTATTCTCCCTTGTTTTCGCTCTTGATTTGGCCGGGACCCACGCCGGCTGTTTCGCGCGAGTCCCGACCCATACCGCCGTTCCCTATCGTCCGTGCGTTGTCACCAAAGGTAAGAATAGGTTTTCCGAGGATGGCGAGGCTTCGAAACAGGTCAGAATCTTCTGTTTTTGGTCACGCGCGTTTGGTGTTTGACGGAATGCCTCGAAGAAGCCGATTTTTAACTCGGTCACCGGCCAGCGAGCGGTGGTGGGACGGCGACCCATGCGGCGAACGAAGCTCAGTGATTGGTCTAAGGGGCGATTTGAGGGCGGCGTCGGTCTGGATTGGCCGGCGGATAGCCAATTTTGGCTCCACTGGCATTTCCCCCCCCCCTCCGCAGGTCTGCAGGTTCGGGTCAGACCCGATCCGGGTCAACGGATTCGACTTTGGCATTGACCCGGGTCGGACCCGACCCGATCCAGATCAATTGATCCGACCCGGGTCAACGCCCAAGTCGAATCCGTTGACCCCAGGTCAGATCCGACCCGACTCGACTCGGCTTATATTATATTATATTTTTATTTTTATTTTTTTTTACTTAAAAAAATAATAAAATTTAAAAAAAACAAAAAAAAAAGGTTTTTCTTTTCTTTTTCCGTATTTATTTATTTTTTTGAAAAAACAATAAAATAATAATAAAACAAAAAATAAAAAAAATTTCAAAAAAAATTAATTAAAAAAATATTTTCTTTTTCTTTTCTTATTTTGTTTTTTTATCTCGAAGATTTTTTTTTAAATTTAAATTTTTTTAAAAAAATTTTATGTGACTTATCTAAGTATTTTAATCCTTTGTTGTATTATTATGCATGCTGATGTCTTATTTAAACTAGACAATCCTGAGGTCGCGCGGTAGTACGTATGTTATTTTTATTACTGTTGCATTATTATGCATGTTTTTAATACAATTGTATGAACTGTTGTGTTTTTGAGTGTCATCTGACTTAGTTAAGGTTAGAATTTTAGGTTGCATAAATTGTTGTGTTCCTGACTACTGATCATTTCTGATTACGCACTCGTTTGATCACCTCACATATTATAAAAAAGATCCTAAAATCAATTCAAATTGCTTGATAAATGTTTTCACAAAATCTGCTTTCAACCGAACCAAAACGGCCTAACTCAGACTATTTTTCGAATTATGATCCGTCCAAAAAATGCAACTATCGTATGGGTGAGGTAGGGCATTCTACAGACGACTGCTATACTCTCAAGCACCGAATCCAAAACTTGCTCGACACCAAAGCCTTTTCTTTCGAGACATCTAAGCCAAATATACAAAACAACCCGTTGCCCGAATATGAAAACAAAATTAATGCCATATCCACTTTCGACACTGTTCGAATAAGGAGTGAGAGGGTATACAGCGTTGATGTTTGCAACACTTTAGTGAGAGCAGGGTATTATCCTACTGGTGAAGTACTACCCCTAATGAAAGAAAATGTTGCCAACATGGTGAAAACAGATTTGATTATGTATACTGATCGTACTGGCATAGTGGCCACCATCTCTGAGGTCATCATCGACTGGGACAAAGAATTTTCAGCACTGAATACTAGAACAAGTGAATCCACCCTTACGCTTGTGAACGAACCTTTGTTTGACAGCCCAAACGAGGAGAAGGAGCTGACGATTGAGATACCCCTACCAGCGGAGTAAATAGTGATCGAAATACCTTAGTCCTATCGGTACGAGAGTGACAAAGCAGTCCTATGGTCCTACGAATTTGATGTGGATCTAATCACCAGGTCAGGACGAACGTATGTCCAAGCAGACGCCCAGCCTCCGAAACCTATCTTTGACGAGGAAGCCAAAGAATTCCTAGCCATCATTAAGGCCAATGAATATAATGTCGTGGATCGGTTACGCAAGTTGCCCGCTCAGATTTCCTTGTTAGAACTGCTCTAAACGTCCGTAAAACATCAGAAAGCTCTAATGAAGGTACTCAGCGCAGTAAACGTACCAGAAACAATTGAGCAAGACAAGCTAGAAGCATTTGTGAGGTCCATCCTTTTAAAGGATTAGATAACGTCCTTGAAAAACGAATTTCCCGCTGAAGAAAGGGGACGTACCAAGGGTCTTTTACATTTCTGTCAAATGTAGAAACTCCCACGTAGCTCAGGTTTTGATTAATAATGGGTCCACGTTGAATATCTACCCGCTGACAACCTTATACCGTCTTAATATGGATACATCTAAGCTCCGTGCTTCCAAAACATTCGTCTGAGCTTTTGACGGAATGAAGAAGGACACTGTGAGTGAAATCGACCTGAATGTCTAAATTGGTTCAACAGTATTCAGCATCTTATTTCAAGTGATAGACATCCCCACTGCCTTTATTTTTCCGTTGGGCCGTCCATGGATTCACTCTGCTGAAGCTATACCTTCAAGCCTTCACCAAAGTGTAAAGTTAGTAGCCTAAGGGAAGCTAATCACGGTCCATAGAGAGGAAGACCATCGGGTCTACCAAGAAACCGCCATCTCGTACATTGAACCAAATGGCAAAGTGGAATCTAGCTATCAATTCATTGAGCTCGTTTCAACTGTTCATGGATATCAAGCAGCTGCTCCTCCCAAACAAGGAGAAGGAGCTGACGATTGAGATACCCCTACCAGCGGAGTAAATAGTGATTGAAATACCTTAGTCCTATCGGTACGAGAGTGACAAATCAGTCCTATGGTCCTACGAATTTAATGTAGATCTAATCACTAGGTCAGGACGAACGTATGTCCAAGCAGATGCCCAGCCTCTGAAACCTATCTCTGACGAGGAAGCCAAAGAATTCCTAGCCATCGTTAAGGCCAATGAATATAATGTCGTGGATCGGTTACGCAAGTTGCCCGCTTAGATTTCCTTGTTAGAACTGCTCTAAACGTCCGTAAAACATCAGAAAGCTCTAATGAAGGTACTTAGCGAAGTAAACGTACCAGAAACAATCGAGCAAGACAAGCTAGAAGCATTTGTGGGGTCCATCCTTTTAAAGGATTAGATAATGTCCTTAAAAGACGAATTTCCCGATGAAGAAAGGGGACGTAACAAGGGTCTTTACATTTCTGTCAAATGTAGAAACTCCCACGTAGCTCAGGTTTGGATTGATAATGGGTCCGCACTGAATATCTACCCGTTGGCAACCTTACGACATCTTAATATGGATACATCTAAGCTCCGTGCTTCCAAAACATCCGTCTGAGCTTTTGACGGAATGAAGAAGGACACTGTGAGTGAAATCGACCTGAATGTCTAAATTGGCTCAACAGTATTCAGCATCTTGTTTCAAGTGATGGACATCCCTACTGCCTTTAGTTTTCCATTGGGCCGTCCATGGATTCACTCTGCTGGAGCTATACCTTCAAGCCTTCACCAAAGTGTAAAGTTTGTAGCCCAAGGGAAGCTAATCACGGTCCATAGAGAGGAAGACCATCGGGTCTACCAAGAAACCGACATCCCGTACATTGAATCAAACAGCAAAGTGGAATCTAGCTATCAATTCATTGAGCTCGTTTCAACTATTCATAGATATCAAGCAGCTGCTCCTCGCGTCCCTGATATGTCAAAAGCCTCAGTTATGATAGGGAAGGTCATGGTTGGGAATGGTTTCATCCCAGGTCAGGGACTCGGCAGAGGAAGCCAGAGCATTTGAGAACCTATCCAGGCTGCCAAAAATCACTGTACTGCTGGTCTAGAGTATCGCGGAGGAAACTCATAGGCCAACAAGGGGCACACGTCGGGTCAAACTGGTTTGTTACCTCCCCACATCCAGGAAACTTTTCCGTCGCCTGCTAGATTATTGCAGGATAAAAAAATTTATCTTAACTTCTCAGGACAATCCAGTGAGGGGGTCAAGCATCAGGCCAAATATTCAAGCCAACTGAGTTCCTCGATGCTTCCCTTAAATGTTGCTGTTGATCGACATCAGAACTCAGACAAGCTACTAATTAAGGAAGATTGTGGACGAGAAGAAATGCTAGATAATATGGTCACTCTATTTGACGACATCTTTATAGGAGCCATGCATGAAGATTCGACCTCAGAAACGAGTGCAAGCCCGCCTGATTTGCTTGCACCTTTGCGGTACCAGTTAGACGAGCTACTAAAATCAATTGCATCCCTAATGGATACCATTCGCCAAATCTCAAACATGTCATTGCCGGTTCCCAATTAGGAGCAAGCGACCCAAGTAAATCATCCCAAAGGAAACCCACCGTTGGGAGCCCTTCCCGATAGAACTTGGAGAGATATCCAACTCCTACAGTGGCAGAGCAATGTACGGCGATACTCGCCAGTTCCCAAATCTATGGATGTGATATTCCCCATCCTTTTGCAAAAGGAACTGATCGCGAGGAGACCGAAACATCCTACTCCTGAGTACTTCATTAATTATGATCCCTTCAGATCTTGTGACTTTCACTTAGGAGAGGTCAAGCACTCGTTGGATGATTGTTATGCTCTGAAGAATATAATTCAAGACATATTGGATGCCAGGGCATTTACTTTTCGTGTCCCGTGGTTATGCCATGGTGAGGATGATCTTTTAGTGGTGCCTAGCCTTCGCGTTGCCACCCTTGAGCTTTCTGATAAGGCACGCAAAGGAAAGACTATTATGGATACCCTGGGCTAACCTAGTAGTAAATTCGACTATTATGTTGACTACCAGCTTCTATCAAGTTTTTATGAAGACCAGCAGAATAGCGTTCCTAGCGGATGGAACGACGTGGAAAAGCTGACACCAGTGAAGAGAAAAGTCAATGAGCTGGATTCCTAGAATGATGATTTTGAAGACTTCTTCATCGGCGCAATAGACGAAGGACTGGTGGAGGGAATGGGCGTGAGCTCACCTGAGTAGAATTCCTTTTCTCCTTTTTGCCTGAACCCCTGGAAAAAGGGTTATCCTTATGTTTTGTTTTTTGTCGTCATTTCTGTTGGAAGAAATGTTTTTTTCGAACTTTCCTTCTTTTGAGGTGATAAATTCGCATATTGTAAATAAATAATGTTTTAGGGGCATGAGGTAGTACACCAAATCGGTCCGTTGATGATATCTAGCAATAAAAAGGGAGGTATTTTGAGGCCCGGGATATCTCACGCTTCCTCGTTTTTAAAAAGTTTTCGAAAATCAAAGACATCTCATGATTCTTCAAAAAAAATGTTTTAAGAGGAAAATGACAATGAAAAAATTTATATCCCAATTTGTTTGTCTGATCAATTTACCTTGTGTTTTAGGCATAATCCTGCGGCTTGCGAGGGAGTTAGTACGGTCCAGCCTAATGAGGTAGATACTCATAGTAGTGATTTTGACGATTCAAGTGATGACCCTGCTGAAATCCAAAGAAATTGAGAGTAATATAAACAAATCAAGCCTCTTACAACCGAAGATACCGTTACCATCAATTTGGGTGATACTCAAGATCCAAAAGAAGTGAAGATCGGGGCCAGTTGTCACGCCCCGCACCCAACGTGAGCATGAACATCCGCCCAGGGTCTAAACGAAGTGCGACGCTCCCAGGATTGCGTCGCAGAGACCCGAATCCCCAAAACAGAGAACACATGCCACAAGCGGAAACGACGTATATATAAATATGTATATACACCCGGACATTTTAAAACGTAACCATGGATAGCAAAAGATAACAATTAAGCGATAAATTAAACTATAATATATATATATACCTTACAACTTACACAGTCTACCCCTTTACAAAAATTCACAAAAAAAAGGAATACATCAAAAGGCCACAAATTTCAAAAAGGATCAGTGGCCTAGGGGTGTCGCTATCCACCAAGAGGGACTACAGTCAAAAAGTTGCGGCCCTCGCTCCTGCACTAACATCTAACCTATGGTACCCAATCGGGGTCAGAACCCGATGACTCTGACGCACTCTCGGACGGCTCTTGGTCCTCCTCAGAACTCATGGCCTCCGACTCCGACTCCGGCTCAAAATCCTGCTCCTCATATCCATCTACGTCCATGGGCTCAGGGGCTTCAGCGTCCGCCTGCTCTGGTGCTGGGTCGACTACCTCCGGCTCAAAGGCTAAGCCACCAAGCTCCTCATGCTCTTCCTCATCCTCCACGACCTCATACTCAACCTCAGAATCGGGATCGCCATCCATATCGACATCCACTATGTCGCCATCCGGACACTGGATATCTAACAGACCCTCTCCCACGAACGGGACGTCAGCCGACCTAATGGGACCAAACTCCTCCCCAACAATATCCCGGAATCGCCATGATAGGTACTCGTGAATCTCGTAGTGAGGCAAACCTACATCTACCCATACTTGTGTATAATATCTATGGTACTCTTCCCCGTTCCCCACGGGGTGCATAGCCACCGAATGCTCTATATGGTGGGGAATCCCAAAGCGTAACGGTGCGTCGTCGAAATTCATGGCCGGGGATCTGAAATGTCGGTTTTACCACAACCGTGAGAAAACTCAGCAAGTAATAGACCCTTAATCCTAAACTAGGCTAATGTGTACCTCCAGAGGGCAAACAAAACACATCAGACAACGAACCAGCACGTCAAATAAATTTCACTCGGCCTATGGCCCAATATGTCATCTCAATTCCTGCAGGTTAGGCATTTATCAATATTGTGGTGCAGATACAATTATATCGACCTGAAGGTCCACAATTAATTAAAACGACCCGTAGGCCCGGCCCGAAGGCCAACAGTGCGGTAATACGACCCGTAGGCCCGGCCCGAAGGCCAACAGTGCGATAATACGACCCGTAGGCCCGGCCCGAAGGCCAACAGTGCGGTCACATCAGATACGTGTATCCTTTAGCACTCGCAAATTTCAACTCGTTTAAGGCCCGCCAAGGACAAATCAATTTCAGTCACTAGACCCCCAATTATGGCCTCATCGATTTAATCCAGCCACGCCCTAATTAGACATTGGGTCATCCAATTTCAACAACCACGCCTTAACCCAATTAATCCATAACTCAGGTAAAATAATGCATTCTCGGTTTCCGGACGCACGGTAACAGCACAAACCCTAATTAGGCCTTAAACCACTCCTAAACCATTTCATTAGGCTCTAATAATACCCCAATAATCATCTGGCACACATTAACTTATAATTAACTCATAATCTATGCCAATTAACCCCTAATTAACCCACCAAATATGCAGATTAATCTAATTCGGGTTTAGGGATTTAATACTCGCCTAAATTTGACTCGAGGCGACGGGAGTGGGCGGCCGATTACCGACTCGCGGTGAGAATCGGCGGCGGCGCTCCGGGGGCAAGCCGGCGGTCACACGGCGCCGGGGCGGCACGGGCGCGGGCGCGCGGGCACGGCAGCGGGCACGGCAGCGGGCACGGCAGCGGGCGCGGCAGCGGGCACACGGGCACGGCGTGGGCGCGGCACCGGCTTGGCTGGCCGGTTGAGCTTGCTGGCCAATCGGCTAGGGCGGCGACCGGAGGCAGCAGCGACGCGGCGGCGACGGGCGAGCAGCGGCGAGGCAGCACGGCGCGGCGGCGAGGCGACGCGGCGCGGCGGCGAGGCGACGCGGCGCGGCGGCGAGGCGACGCGGCGCGGGTTCGTCGGGCCTAACCGGGAGGAGGCCGGGGGAGGAAGAGGCAAGGGGAAAAAGGGAGCCGGCTGCGAACGGCGGCGGGAACGTCGACGGGGCGGAGGCGGCGGCCGGGCGACGCACCGGCGGACTGGGCCGGCTCCGGCCCGACCAGCAGCGGGGCTCGCTGCTACTGCTGCTTGAGACTCGCGGGGAGGCCGGCGAGGGGTGGTCGGGGCAGTCGGCGGAGGCGCGACGGCGGCGGGGCTTGCCGGCGACGGCGTCGAGGCGTCGCGGCGCGGCAGCAGCTCGAGCGGCGGTCGGTGGGCCGGGACGAGGCGGAGGCAGCAGCGGCGCCGGACGAAGACCAACCCCAGCGAAGAGAAAAAAGAGAAAAGAGAAGAAGGGAAGAAGGGGAAGAGGAGAGAGAAGGAGAGAGGGGACAGGGGAGTTGTTGTCTGCATGGAGGGGATGTGACGCGCGCGCATGGGGAAGGTTCACGGCAGAGGGAGAGAGGGGAGAGAGAGAGAGTCGTGCGCGGAGGGGACAGCTCGGCGGGGAGAGAGAGAGAGGAGAGAGAAAGAAAGAGAGAGGAAGAATTCAAATTTTTAACTCTAAGCGCGAACCAATGGACACAGTCCAAACTAAAAATCGGCTTAATTGTCCCGATTCAATTCCGGAAAAAGGCCTAACGATCTCCGCAAAATCCCAACTAATATCCTAAGGCAAATGACTGAAATAACATAATTCCAGTCATACTAAGAGGGTGGTCTACCAGTCCAAATTCGCACCCAGTCCAAAATTTCACTTTTTCGCCATCCTTGATAATCTCGATGCTGGCAACAAAAATATCGACACCGTCCAATTTATTTCTTTCCGAAACTCCCAAAAATCGACTGCCAAGTTCGGGGTCTAAATAACGACAAAATTCGATCGAGTGCAATTCTAGCGAAATCTCAGGTTTAAAATAATAACCGAGAGTGATCAGTTCTCGGGCGAGATTTTACTATAAGTACACTGACAAATCACGCATTCTATAAATCCCGAAAATTAGTCGAAATTCGGGCTGTTACAATTCTTCCCCCTTACAAAAATTTCGTCCTCGAAATTTACAATTTAATCAACTATTCAAACAAATGGGGGTATTGGTGCCGCATCAAGTCCTCGCTTTCCCAGGTTGCGCCCTCTGTCCCATGGTGCTCCCAAACTACCTTGACCATCGGGATCGTTTTATTCCGCAGTATTCGGTCTTTTCTATCTTCAATTCTGACTGGTCTCTCCACGAACGATACCCTGTCGTCCACATTTATTTCTTCATACCTTAGAACGTGTGTCGGGTCTGGTTCATACTTTCTCAACATCGACACGTGGAAGACATTGTGCACTTGGGACAAGTTAGGTGGTAGGGCAAGCCTATATGCCATATCGCCAATCTTTTCCAGAATCTCGAATGGTCCGACGAACCTCGGGCTCAGCTTCCCTTTCTTGCCAAATCGGGATAACCCTTTCATAGGTGACACCTTTAGAAAGACATGGTCTCCAACTTGGAATTCCAAGGGTCGTCGTCTCCGATCGGCATAGCTTTTCTGTCGACCTTATGCTGTCCTTAGCCTCTCTCGGATAACCTCGACAGCTTCCACTGTTTGCTGTACCAACTCCGGACCTGTAATGCTTCGCTCTCCTACTTCATCCCAGCACACTGGAGTCCTACATGCCCTGCCGTATAAGGCTTCAAATGGGGCCATTTGGATGCTCTGCTGATAACTGTTATTATATGCAAACTCCACCAAATGCAGCTGTTCTTCCCATTTACCTTGGAAATCCAGTACACAAGCCCTCAACATATCCTCAAGAGTCTGTATCGTTCTTTCTGATTGACCGTCAGTCTGCGGATGGTAAGTTGTATTGAACTGCACCTTTGTTCCCAAAGCCGACTGCAGACCTTTCCAGAAATTTGCCGTAAATCTCGAGTCACGATCTGATGTAATTGTTACCGGCACTCCATGCAGTCTGACAATTTGCCTCACATACAGCTCTGCATACCTTCCAAGCTCGAAATCCTTTCGTACTGCTAAGAAATGTGCCGACTTCGTAAGTCGATCTACGATCACCCAAATGGAATCATGCCCTCTCTGGCTTCTCGGTAACCCTGTTACGAAGTCCATGGTGATGTGTTCCCATTTCCACTCAGGAATTTCCAACGGTCGCTGCAATCCTTCAGGTTTGCAGTGTTGCGCCTTTACCTGCTGACATGTCGAACACTTAGCTGCAAACCTGGCCACGTCCGTTTTCATTCCATTTCACTAATAATGTTATCGCAGATTCTGGTACATTTTCATGCTGCCGGGGTGGATGTCGTAATTACTCTCATATGTCTCAGATAAGATTTCTTTCTTACCCTTTACGTCATTGGACACACACCACATCCTTGAAACTTCAACTTCCGCTCTCGGACACCTGGGGTCCTGTCTTTCTCTTAGTGGTATTTGTTTCAACGACCTTTCGTACCTCTCGATCCACAAATTGCCACTCCTTGGTCTGAGCCTAGATTCTTCAATCCAATCTTCAAGGCGGCTAATAGATCCAACATCCGGCTTACCTTAAATTTAATTTCCGAGTCCCTGAGCTTTTTCCAACAAGGTTCACCCTTTACTACTTATATGCGTCATAATCAATTGACGACTTGGCGCACCTGCTACTTAGTTCGCCTTTCTACGGCGATACAGGATACCGCATTCAGTTTTCTGTCGTACGTCAAATTGATCATCTCATACGGCCTTCACTGGCGCGACACATATGCTACATTCACCATGTCGCATCAATACACACTTAAGTTTTCTTACTGAGCATCACTATAACCCTCAAATTCTCTCGGTTTGGTTTGGAATACATTCGATACCGGGGTAATTTTCAACCTACGTTTTGGCTCTTGGGAACTCCGTTCATGCTTATCATTCCGCTCAGGCTTGGCTTCTTTCTTACACAGCCGTGTCAACGACCTCGCTATCGACGAGAGTTCTCCCCACAAAATATCAATAATTGTCAGCTACCTCTAAGACACTGCAATCCTCGGTTATTGGTCGCAGTTTTGGCCACTTAGCTATCACCTCAACTTTAGTCTAGTCCACGAAAGTTTCTTTTCCCCAAAATTATATATTCAGAGGTCTCAACTTTATCGAGCCAAAGTTCATACTTACCATACTTGGCTGGAGTGCGTGTTTCCTTGAGGTCCGTAACATCTCTATTGGTTGTATCTTACACTCCTCATAGCTCGTCGAATACACCAAACTGTCATCAATGACTACCCCGACGAGCTGATTCATAAGTTCTTTGAATACCCAGTTCCTTGGGTCCTCCTCAACAACGGGATATTCCTTAGATCGAAGGGCATCGTTATGCACTCATAGTGCCCATACCTCGACCATCGATCCTCTACAATGGTCACTTACTCTTTCTCATTGTCTGGTTTCGCTGCCAGTAAATTATGTACAGCCTCAATGTACTGCCATTTTTCCTCACATATAATACAGGAACTTCCCACGGAGGCACACAAGGGCGGATAAAATTTTACCCATGAGCCCCTTTCTCTGGACTTTCAATTCCCTTAATTTCCAACAAGGACATTCAATATCACGCACTCAAAATTAGTTCCATTCCAGGATCAATTCTTTCACAATTCTACTTTTCAGTGACAACCCGACGATTTCTAGGGAAAGAACTCTGGAGTTTATACTCCTTATTTATTCTTCCAACTTCAATTCCTGCACGGTCGAGTCAACCACATTCATCCCGTATCCTTCACAACCCTCGTCCGACATCTAGTCACTTCAAGCGAGGGCATTCCAGGAATCGAGATTCCTACTCGACTTTCCTGAAATCCACACTTAGGATGTCCCTTAGGACTAGACGGAATCGTCTCACTGCTGCAACTCGTAACGACTTTCTGCCTACTAGCCAATTCATTTGAATTCTTAAGCCAAAAGCGTACCCGACCAAAATTGTCAAGTTGATACTCATTTCTCTACTCCCGATCGTTATCTCACAGTTAAGACGTCCTAACAATCTCAACACTTTACTATTAAAAAGGGGTCATCACACTAAGCATGGGTGTAATTGCTACAAACTTGATCCCAGTCAGCCGAACAATATCTCCAAGTTCCTACACTTACTGCAAACCTCAAAACGGTTCAGCTAATGGTTCGACTTTCCAATGCCCTTCTGAGCCGGTGGAACAAATCACCTGTTTCCCGCCATTCGCTTCTTCCCGAAGCGGCTGCTATCCTTATTTCGAGTAAACCACTATTCAGAAGCAGTTGCACTTTCCAACTGATCTCATTCTATCACTTGAGCTTGTTCATACACTTCCTTATTTCTTATAGGGTTTGAGTAACTTGTTCCATCCTGGGTCTCTGGCCTCTTAGCCACCCATGCTGGAATGCACCTGGGGTTCCTTACCCCTTTTTCAGTTCATTCTTCAACTCCAAGTGCTCACTACCTATTATAATTCCGTCCAGAGATTAGAGACCTAAACCAACTAACCGGTCTAAGTCCTAGGCAGGTATCAACACAAAATCATTCAATCACTCAACAAGCAGCTAGCGCAATGGCACAGAATTTCACACAAGGACCTGCACACTTACATTGGGTCCTGCCGCACCTGCATAACACTGGTTCAAACAATCACCACAAAATTTAAACACAAATAATCTGGAGGTACACTTAGCACACTAGGTCAATCTATGGCTACCCATGGTCACTTCTCCTTATCACTCCAGGGTTCGGCTAGATTGGATCGAGCTGTCCTTGCTCTGATACCAATTCAACGTGGATGTCACGCCCCGCACCCAACGTGAGCATGAACATCCGCCCAGGGTCTAAACGAAGTGCGACGCTCCCAGGATTGCGTCGCAGAGACTCGAATCCCCAAAACAGAGAACACATGCCACAAGCGGAAACGACGTATATATAAATATGTATATAATCCCGGACATTTTAAAACGTAACCATGGATAGCAAAAGATAACAATTAAGCGATAAATTAAACTATAATATATGTATACCTTACAACTTACACAGTCTACCCCTTTACAAAAATTCACAAAAAAAAGGAATACATCAAAAGGCCACAAATTTCAAAAAGGATCAGTGGCCTAGGGGTGTCGCTATCCACCAAGAGGGACTACAGTCAAAAAGTTGCGGCCCTCGCTCCTGCACTAACATCTAACCTATGGTACCCAATCGGGGTCAGAACTCGATGACTCTGACGTACTCTCGGGCGGCTCTTGGTCCTCCTCAGAACTCATGGCCTCCAACTCCGACTCCAGCTCAAAATCCTGCTCCTCATATCCATCTACGTCCATTGGCTCAGGGGCTTCAGCGTCCGCCTGTTCTGGTGCTGGGTCGACTACCTCCGGCTCAAAGGCTAAGCCACCAAGCTCCTCATGCTCTACCTCATCCTCCACGACCACATACTCAACCTCAGAATCGGGATCGCCATCCATATCGACATCCACTATGTCGCCATCCGGACACTGGATATCTAACAGACCCTCTCCCATGAGCGGGACGTCAGCCAACCTAATGGGACCAAACTCCTCCCCAACAATATCCCGGAATCGCCTTGATAGGTACTCGTGAATCTCGTAGTGAGGCAAACCTACATCTACCCATACTTGTGTATAATATCTATGGTACTCTTCCCCGTTCCCCACGGGGTGCACAGTCACCGAATGCTCTATATGGTGGGGAATCCCAAAGCGTAACGGTGCGTCGTCGAAATTCATGGCCGGGGATCTGAAATGTCGGTTTTACCACAACCGTGAGAAAACTCAGCAAGTAATAGACCTCTAATCCTAAACTAGGCTAATGTGCACCTCCAGAGGGCAAACAAAACACATCAGACAACGAACCAGCACGTCAAATAAATTTCACCCGGCCTATGGCCCAATATGTCATCTCAATTCCTGCAGGTTAGGCATTTATCAATAATGTGGTGCACATACAATTATACCGACCTGAAGGTCCACAATTAATTAAAACGACCCGTAGGCCCGGCCCGAAGGCCAACAGTGCGATAATACGACCCGTAGGCCCGGCCCGAAGGCCAACAGTGCGATAATACGACCCGTAGGCCCGGCCCGAAGGCCAACAGTGCGATAATACGACCCGTAGGCCCGGCCCGAAGGCCAACAGTGCGATAATACGACCCGTAGGCCCGGCCCGAAGGCCAACAGTGCGGTCACATCAGATACGTGTATCCTTTAGCACTCGCAAATTTCAACTCGTTTAAGGCCCGCCAAGGACAAATCAATTTCAGTCACTAGACCCCCAATTATGGCCTCATCGATTTAATCCAGCCACGCCCTAATTAGACATTGGGTCATCCAATTTCAACAATCACGCCTTAACCCAATTAATCCATAACTCAGGTAAAATAATGCATTCTCGGTTTCCGGACGCACGGTAACAGCACAAACCCTAATTGGGCCTTAAACCACTCCTAAACCATTTCATTAGGCTCTAATAATACCCCAATAATCATCTGGCACACATTAACTTATAATTAACTCATAATCTATGCCAATTAACCCCTAATTAACCCACCAAATATGCAGATTAATCTAATTCAGGTTTAGGGATTTAATACTCGCCTAAATTTGACTCGAGGCGACGGGAGCGGGCGGCCGATTATCGACTCGCGGTGAGAATCGGCGGCGGCGCTCCGGGGGCAAGCCGGCGGTCACACGGCACCGGGGCGGCACGAGCGCGGGCGCGGCAGCGGGCGCGCGGGCACGGCGCGGGCGCGGCAGCGGGCGCGCGGGCACGGCGTGGGCGCGGCAGCGGGCACGGCAGCGGGCGCGGCAGCGGGCACGCGGGCACGGCGTGGGCGCGGCACCGGCTTGGCTGGCCGGCTGAGCTTGCTGGCCAGTCGGCTAGGGCGGCGACCGGAGGTAGCAGCGGCGCGGCGGCCACGGCGGCGTGGGGTGAGCGACGGCGAGGCAGTACGACGCGGCGGCGAGGCGACGCGGCGCGGGTTCGTCGGGCCTAACCGGGAGGAGGCCGGGGGAGGAAGAGGCAAGGGGAAAAAGGGAGCCGGCTGCGGACGGCGGGGACGTCGACGGGGCGGAGGCGGCGGCCCGGCGACGCATCGGCGGACTGGGCCGGCTCCGGCCCGACCAGCAGTGGGGCTCGCTGCTACTGCTGCTTGAGACTCGCGGGGAAGCCGTCGAGGGGTGGTCGGGGCAGTCGGCGGAGGCGCGACGGCGGCGGGGCTTGCCGGCGACTGCGTCGAGGCGCGGCAGCAGCTCGAGCGGCGGTCGGTGGGCCGGGACGAGGCGGAGGCAGCAGCGGCGCGGGACGAAGACCAACCCCTGCGAAGAGAAAAAAAAGAAAAGAGAAGAAGGGAAGAAGGGGAAGAGGAGAAGAGGAGAGAGAAGGAGAGAGGGGACAGGGGAGTTGTTGTCTGCATGGAGGGGACGTGACGCGCGCGCATGGGGAAGGCGCACGGCAGAGGGGGAGAGGGGAGAGAGAGAGAGAGAGAGAGAGTCGTGCGCGGAGGGGACAGCTCGGCGGGGAGAGAGAGAGAGGAGAGAGAAAGAAAGAGAGAGGAAGAATTCAAATTTTTAACTCTAAGCGCGAACTAATGGACACGGTCCAAACTAAAAATCGGCTTAATTGTCCCGATTCAATTCCGAAAAAAGGCCTAACGATCTCCGCAAAATCCCAACTAATATCCTAAGGCAAATGACTGAAATAACATAATTCCAGTCATACTAAGAGGGTGGTCTACCAGTCTAAATTCGCACCCAGTCCAAAATTTCACTTTTTCGCCATCCTTGATAATCTCGATGCTGGCAACAAAAATATCGACACCGTCCAATTTATTTCTTTCCGAAACTCCCAAAAATCGACTGCCAAATTCGGGGTCTAAATAACGACAAAATTCGATCGAGTGCAATTCTAGCGAAATCTCAGGTTTAAAATAATAACCGAGAGTGATCAGTTCTCGGGCGAGATTTTACTATAAGTACACTGACAAATCACGCATTCTATAAATCCCGAAAATTAGTCGAAATTCGGGCTGTTACACCAGTCTTCCTGAAGAGAAAGCTATATGCCTGATAACTCTCCTCAAGGCGTATTACGACGTCTTCGCATGGTCTTATTCTGATATGCCAGGACTAGACCCTCGGATTGTCGAGCACAGCTTGCCTACCAATCTCGACATGTCTCCCAAAAAGTAAAGGTTACGAAGGACCAAATCCGAGCTATTGAAAAAGATCGAAGAAGAAGTGATGAAGTTGCTAAAAGTTGGGTTTATCAAGATTTCACAATACCCTAATTGGGTAGCGAACATCGTACCAGTGAAGAAGAAGGACGGTCAAATTCGAGTTTGTGTGGATTACTGCGACTTGAATAAGGCCAGTCCAAAAGATGACTTTTCGCTTCCTCATATAGATGTCCTTGTGGATAGCACTGTTAGATTCGAACTATTTTCTTTCATGAATGGATTCTCTGGGTATAACTACATAAGGATGAATGATCAGGACAAGGAGAAGACGGCGTTCATCACTCCTTGGAGGACCTTTTACTAAAGGGTTATGCCTTTTTATTTGAAGAATGTCGGGGCAACATGCCAACGTGCTATAGTCACCCTCTTTCATGACCTAATGCACAAAGAAATTGAGGTCTACGTCGATGACATGTTCACCAAGACTAGGTGCAGAGAAGACCACATTGAAGCCTTGAAGAAACTATTTAGCCGATTGCGTGAGTTCAAATTACGCCTAAACCCTACAAAGTGCATTTGTGACAGTCCAGATTTTGGCCTATTTTTGGGGTTTATAAAACGTGTAATTCGTCAGTGCGCTTATAATAGAATTTCGCCCGAGAACTGATCACTCTCGGGTTCTTGTTTTTTTTAAAAATAGAAATTCTGCTAGAATCGCACTCGATCGAATCCGGTCGTTAAATTAGACCCTGAACTTGGCAGTCAATTTCCGGGAGTTTCGAGACGAAATAAATTGGACGGTGTCGATATTATTTTGGCCAGCATCGAGATTGTCAGGAAAAGTGGAAAAGTGGATTTTTGGACCGGGTACAAATTTGGACTGGTAGACCTCCCTCGTAGTGTGATTTGGGGTATTTTATTCTGACCGTGTGCCTTAGAATGCTGTCGGGATTTATTATGATTTATTAGGCCTTTTTCTGATTTTAATTGGGACCGATAGGTCGATTTTTAGTTTGGACCGTGTCCGTTGGATCGCGATTAAGTTTAAAATTTAAACTTTTCTCTCTCTCTTTCTCTCTCCTCTCTCTCTCTTCTGCCGTTTCCCCCCATCCCGCGCACGTTACCCCCCTTCTCCCTCTTCCTTTTTTTTTCTCTCTCTCTCTCTCCACTGCCGCACGTCCCCTCCCCGCTCCCTCCCCATGCGTGCACGTCCCCTCTCCCCCTGCATGCTGTCTCTTCTCTCTCTCTCCTCTCTCCTTCCTCTCCTTCTTCTTCTTCTCTTCTCTTTTTCTCTCCTTTGGTTTGGCCTTCGCCCGACTGCCGTCTCCGCCCCGCCTGCTCGCCGACGCCGCCCGAGCCCAACGCGTCGCCGCGCCGCCGTCGCCAGCAGCCCGCCGCCTCCGCCCCGTCGCCGCCAACCCCCACCCCCGACTCCTCTCTCCCTCTGCCGCTATCCTCCGCGTGCGAGCCCGAGCCAGCTCGTCGCCGCTGCTCACCGCGCCCGGAGCCGGCCCAGCCCGCCGGCGTGTCACCCGGCCGTCGCCTCCGCCCCGCCGCCGTCTCCACCGCCCCTGCAGCTCCGACCAGCCCCCCCTCGCCTCTCTCCTCTTCGGCTTCCCCCTTCCCCTGTTCGCTGCACCGAACCGAGCCGCCCCGTCGCCGCCGCTCACCGGCTCGCCCCGCCCGGTCCCGCGTCGCCGCCTTGCCGCGCCGTCGCCGGCCCGTCCGGCCGCCGCCCTCAGCCGTCCTCAGCCCTCCCCCGCTCTCTCCTTCCTCTCTTTCCCCCCCTCACCCGCCGGCCAGCCCCTCCCCCTCCGGTCCAGTCCGCCGGTCGCCGTCGCTGCCGGCCAGCCGCCGCCGGCCAGCTCGCCGCCCAGCCAGCCCGGCCGGCCAGCCAACCGGCCGGCCAAGCTCCTCCCCGGCCAAGCCCGTGTCCGTGTCGTGCCCATCGCCGTGCCCATCGCCGTGCCCCGTTGCCCGGGCACGTGGCCCATCCACGCGCCCGAGCGCCCCGGGCACGCCGCGCGTTCGCCGCGCCCGCGCACTAGGCACGCCGATCGGCCATTGTGCCCACTTTGGCCGGTCAGCGCGCCCGTGTGGCCCGCGCACGCGCCCGGTCAGAACTTCTCCTCCGGGCAATTTTGATCCCGAGCCGACTTTTCCCGGGCCAAATTTTGGTAAGCGACTCCCTAAACCCTACTTAGTATTTTGGGTATTTAATTGACCAGTTCGGGCTAGAATGGCTAGGGCGTGTATTTAGTTTAATTAATTTATGATTAAATTAGATTATGTGGTGTTTTAATTTAGTTAAATTAGACTGATTAGAGTGGAGTGCTTGAGTGAATAATTGTGCGTGACCGACTAGAATGTCGGGTTGGCGAATGAGGTGGCGACTGTGAATTCGGACTGATTGTTGGGTACGAGTGATTTGATGTGATTTAGTATGTGGTAGGCGTGGATGACCGATTGGTGAGCAAGTGAGATGGGCTACGATGTGAACGTGGATGTTTATTGACTTGTCTCGGGTTAGACAGCTAGGGCGTGACTTTAATTTATTTATATTGTGATTTAATTAGATTGTATTATGCTTTAATTGTGCTAATTAAATCAGATAGTAATATGCTTGATTTTGGGAAAAATCGTCTGTGACCGACTTGAACGTCGGGTTTGTGGTTGAAGTGGCGATTTGTGGATTGGACTGAATTTGTGAATTTGAGCTGTTTGATGCAATTTGGCGTGAATGTGATTGAATTGAGTGGCGTGTGCTTGCCTGTTGAAATTAAGCCTGGATTGATCGGAGGGCTACGGACATGGGACGTGTTGACGGCGGTCCGTGTGAAGGCTTGACTGGCTGGTATGCCAAATGGATGCGGGCTTGAGACGTGCGGACGGTGGCCCGTTAGAGGTGTGATTGGACCGGGACGTATTTACGTCGGTCGTTGGAATTGTATGATTACCGTGGCTTGGGACGTGCGGACGGCGGCCACTGGGATTAATTGATTGAAAAATATGGCTTGGGACGTGCGGACGGCAGCCATTGAGATTGATCGAAATGTGTGGCTTGTGAGCCTGTGAGATTGAAATTGAGGCGCAGTGGCGCGAGTTGTGAGAAGGATGTTCGGACATGCATGTGATTTGAGTGTGATTGAAATGGTTGGTTGAGTGTGACTGGATTGGCTGGTTGAGCGTGTGACTGATTGGCTGGTTGAGCGTGTGATTGGATTGGCTGGTTGAGCGTGTGGATGTTGATCGAACTGACTGATGGTGCGTGTGGATGATTGGTTGGATAGGTTGGGTGCTTGTTTGGATTGACTGATTTTCGAGTGAAAGTGTGTGTGCTGGTGATTGTGATGTGGCGGTGATTTATACTTGCATTATCATGTTTGGGCTAATATGCAGGGTTGGTACGTGGTTCGAGGCGAGGTAAGCCTAGCATGTGAAAGTGATTGTATTGTTTGGTAGTTGGCATGTTAGACTGGTCTGGGTACGCATTAGCCTAGGTTAGGTTTAGGTTGTTGCTTATTGAGACTCTGTCTCACGGTTATTATATAACCACTTTCAGATCCGCGACCGTGACCGATTCGGAGAGACCGCCGGAGTACTACAGGGATTGAAGGACAGATCAATTGCCCTGTAAAGTTTTGAGTACCCTTTTGTAGAGAAGATAGGCCTGTCAACCACCGTCCTCTTTTGAAAACTGTGGTTAATTTTGGAAGCCGGGTTGCCCTTTTTGTAATATGAAGGATTTAAAATGTTTGGTGTCTATTATATTTCGTTGTCTATTCCTTAGTCATGTTTTTAATTGTCTGGGTTGTTTTTATTTATTTCCGCGCGTGTCAAATCTCTGATGTTTGGGTTGGGTCGGCGACGTATCTGAGACGTCGCGTTCAATGTTCGACCGTGAACGGGATGTCGCGGGCTCGGTGGGGACCGGAGCGTGACATCCCCGTGTTGAATTGGTATAAGAGCAAGGTCAGCTCGAACCAAGATGGTCGAAGCCTGGAGTGATAAGGAGCGATGACTTTGGGGTAGACAGTTAGGGAGACTCGCGTGCTATGCGTACCCTAGATAGCGTGATTGTGATTGCTAAGTGATTGTTGTGCAATATATGTGAGGTGCAGGTGCGTCGGGACTTGAGGTAAGTGCCCGAACTTGTGAGTTGTGATTGGGTGCTATTTGTGATTGGCTGCCTGCTGAATGAATTGTGTTGTGATTCATTGCCTAGGGCTTAGACTGGTGTAGTTGGCCTAGGTTTCTAATTCCTGTGTGGAACTTAGCAGGTGGGCATTTGTGAGAATCAGTAAGATGAGTGGTCGAGGTCGAGGTCGAGGTCGTATAGCCCCGCAAGCTGGAGTCGTGGGGGATCCTAGATTGGACGAAATGTGGAGAGTACTGGAGGAAGCAGGATTTTTATCGGGTAGACAGACCGGAGGAAGGAGTGCCACAGTCCCTGCTGCAGCTGCCAGTGAGATCATCGGAAATAATGGGGATCAGGGGAATAATGTGAGTAGTGGAAATCCGGGTGTGATGCAAGTGAATAAGGTCAGGCCGATGTCCAAGCTAGTAGAACAGTTCCTAAGGTTGAAACCCCCTAAATTTGATGGGAAAGGTGACCCCGAGGCTGCACCAAAATGGGTAGAGGAGCTAGAGAAGGCTTTTGAGGTGCTGGGGTGCACTGAGGAAGAGAGGGTGACACTAGCAGTCTACCAGCTTCAGAACAATGCAAGTGATTGGTGGAGGGCCACCAGGGGTCAAGTGTTCCCCACTGGTACTGCTTTAAGTTGGACGATCTTTACTGAGACTTTCAATAGTAAATATTTCTCAGAAAGTGCCCGAGAGCAGAAGCTGGCTGAATTTATGAGGCTGCGACAGGGTCAGTCGTCAGTGGACCAGTATGAGGCCGAGTTTGCAAGACTGTCCAAATTTGCCCCCAGGATGGTGGAGGACCCAGTGGACAAGGCTAGGAGGTTCCGGGATGGGCTGAAGCCGGACCTTCGTAGTCAGATGATTTCTTTGAATTTGAGGGACTATAATGATATATATGAGAGGGCTCAGGCAATCGAGAGGGATCAGATGGATCGGGCTGCCGCTTCTGGATCGCGGTATGCCCCGGCTAGGGACAACCGTCAATTCGGGAAGAGACCCATGATGGGGAACAGTCGCTTCGTCCCGCCAGTTCGAGGGGCTATTGGGAAGCCCAATCGCTATCAGAACGCCCCGTGTGGGTTATGTGGAGGAAGGCACGGAAACGGACACTGCCCGAATAGGAGTGTAGCATGTTTTATTTGTGGCGGGAGGGGCCATCGGATGAAGGACTGCCCCAACAACAGACAAGCTAGGCAGCCTGCACTACTGTCGCCGCCCCCCCCGGAATGGAAATCAGTTCAGAGCTATCCAGCCGGCAAACCAGACTAGGCCGCCGGCCCAAGGACGGGTGTATGCAATGGCAAGAAGGGAGGCGCAGGATGCGCCAGGCGTGGTCACAGGTACGGTTTCTCTCTGTGATCATGCTGCATATGCCTTATTTGATCCGGGGGCGTCGCATTCGTTTATTTTTGAACAGTTTGTTGAGTTATCTGGGATTGAGCCAAAATTGCTTGAGGTTATGCTGTGTGTTACTACTCCGCTGAATGATAAAGTGCTGATTTCGTTAGGATGTCCCGATTGTAAGATAGTGATTGGCGATAGGGAAGGAAGGATAGATTTGGCAGTATTATGCATGCATGACTTTGATGTGATTATCGGTATGGACTGGTTGGTCAAACAGAAAGCTGTTATGGACTGTAGTAGCAGGGTGATCCAATTTAATCCAACTGGACACCCTAGATTTGAGTTTGTGGGAAACCGAGGAGGAACCTCGATCCCTTGGATTTCGTCGCTCGAGGTATCAAAGTTACTAGATGAAGGGTGCCAAGGATTTCTGGCGAATGTGGTCGATTCAACGGCTGGAGAGCCGAGGCTAGAGGACCTAGCTGTGGTGTGCAATTTTCCCGATGTCTTTCCTCAGGAATTGCCGGGACTGCCACCTGATAGAGAATTGGAGTTCGTGATTGAGTTAGCCCCAGGGACGGAACCGATTTCGAAAGCACCCTATAGGATGTCGATGTCGGAATTGAAAGAATTGAAAGTTCAAATGCAAGAGTTGCTGGATAAAGGCTTCATTCGTCCTAGTGCGTCTCCATAGGGAGCGCCAGTCTTATTCGTAAGAAAAAAGGATGGATCATTGAGATTGTGCATTGACTACAGACAGCTAAACCAGGTGACCATCAAGAATAAGTACCCGTTGCCAAGGATTGACGACCTGTTTGACCAGTTGCAAGGGGCGTCAGTGTTTTCTAAGATCGATCTGAGGACTGGCTATCATCAATTGAGGATCAGGAAGGAGGACGTGCCGAAGTCGGCATTTAGGACGAGGTATGGGCACTATGAGTTTACGGTGATGCCGTTTGGACTGACAAACGCCCCTGCAGCTTTTATGGATTTAATGAATCGGGTATTCAAGGAGTTTTTGGATCAATTTGTAATCGTGTTCATAGACGATATTCTGGTGTACTTGAAGAGTTCCGCCGAGCACGAGGTACATTTGGAAAAGGTTCTACGGATCCTAAGGGAGCATGCGCTCTACGCCAAATTCAGTAAGTGTGAATTCTGGCTTCACCGAGTGGCATTCTTGGGACACGTGGTATCCGGAGAAGGAATCGTAGTGGACCCTACGAAAATTGAAGCCGTCGTGAATTGGCCAAGGCCGACAACCGTAACCGAGGTTCGGAGCTTTTTGGGTTTAGCAGGGTACTATAGACGTTTCGTGGAGAGATTCTCAGCATTGGCGATGCCGTTGACGCGGTTATTAAAGAAGGAGACGAGGTTTGAATGGACGGATAAGTGCGAAAGGAGCTTCCAAGAATTAAAACAGAAATTGACTACTGCGCCAGTGTTGACGATTCCGTCTGGACCGGGAGGATATGAGATTTACAGTGACGCGTCGTTAAGGGGATTGGGATGCGTGTTAATGCAACATGGTAAAGTAGTGGCATGTGCATCGCGACAATTGAGACCACATGAGCAGAATTATCCGATACATGGCTTAGAGTTAACTGCGATATTTCATAAAACCCCGGAATGACTAATAAGATAAAGGATGCACTGAGTTGGAAATCGAACATCGCGCATATGATGGTCAAGGAATGGACCCTGTTGGAAGGAATTCGGGATTCGGAGTTTAAGTGTGAAGCGAGTCATGTTTAGAGTCTGCTTACCGCATTGAGGATTAAACTGGAAATCCGGGCTAGGATTAAGGCTTTACAAATGATGGACTTAGAAATCCAGAAGATTCTGGAAATGGATGTCGAAAAAAAAAAATTTGGATTTTCAGGTATTCGAGGATGGGATTATGGAGTTCCGTGGTCGGTTATGTGTACCCAGTGATACAGAATTTAAAAGAAGAGATTTTGTCGAAAGTATACTATAGCCATTACAGTATTCACCCGGGTAGTATGGGAATGTATCAGAACTTCGTCAGCACTATTAGTGGAATGGATTGAAAGTGAACGTGACCAAATGTGTGACTAAGTGTTTCACATGTCAACAAGTGAAGGCACAACATTGCGAGTCGAGTGGACTATTGCAGCCATTGGAGATTCTTGAGTGGAAATGTAATTTCTGAGGAGTCAGAGAGGCCATGATTCGGTTTGGGTGATAGTAGATCAGTTGATAAAGTCAGCACATTTTCTATAAATATGAAAGGATTTTTGCCTTGGGAAGGTATGCCAATTTGTATGTACGACACATAGTTTGTCTCCATGGAGTACCAGTGACGATCACCTCGGACCGTGATTCTAAGTTTACTGCCGCGTTTTGGATAAGTTTTCATACGGCATTAGGAACGAGGTTAAAGTTTAGCACGGCTTAACATTCGCAGACAGATGGCCCGTCTGAGAGGACGATTTAGACTTTGGAAGACATGCTGCGAGCATGTGTATTGGATTTTTGGGGAAGTTGGAAAGAATAATTACCTTGGTTGAGTTTGCCTATAGCAATGGCTATCAACAGAGTTTTAGAATGGCACCGTTTGGGGCATTATATGGCAGGGTTTGCAGAACGCCGGTTTGTTGGGATGAAGTGGATGAGATGGGCATCACGGGTCCCAAGTTGGTTTATTAGTCAATTGAAACAGCCAATGCGAGATGTGGAAAGGTGAAAAGTTGATGCGACACCAGTACCCCATTTGTTTAAGTGGTCGGGTTGGATTGTAAATTTCGAGGACGAAATTTTTGTAAGGGGGGAAGAATTGTGACAGTCCGGATTCTGGCCTATTTTTGGGGTTTATAAAACGTGTAATTCGTTAGTGCGCTTATAATAGAATTTCGCCCGAGAACTGATCACTCTCGAGTTCTTGTTTTTTTTAAAAATAGAAATTCTGCTAGAATCGCACTCGATCGAATCCGGTCGTTAAATCAGACCCTGAACTTGGCAGTCAATTTCCGGGAGTTTCGATAAGAAATAAATTGGACGGTGTCGATATTATTGTGGCCAGCATCGAAATTGTCAGGAAAAGTGGAAAAGTGGATTTTTGGACCGTGTACAAATTTGGACTGGTAGACCTCCCTCGTAGTGTGATTTGGGGTATTTTATTTTGACCGTGTGCCTTCGAATGCTGTCGGGATTTATTATGATTTATTAGGTCTTTTTCTGATTTTAATTGGGACCGATAGGTCGATTTTTAGTTTGGACCGTGTCCGTTGGATCGCGATTAAGTTTAAAATTTAAACTTTTCTCTCTCTCTTTCTCTCTCCTCTCTCTCTCTTCTGCCGTTTCCCCCCATCCCGCGCACGTTACCCCCCTCTCCCTCTTCCTCTTCTCTCTCTCTCTCTCTCTCTCTCTCTCTCCACTGCCGCACGTCCCCTCCCCGCTCCCTCCCCATGCGTGCACGTCCCCTCTCCCCCCTGCATGCTGTCCCTCTCTCTCTCTCTCCTCTCTCCTTCCTCTCCTTCTTCTTCTTCTCTTCTCTTTTTCTCTCCTTTGGTTTGGCCTTCGCCCGACTGCCGTCTCCGCCCCGCCTGCTCGCCGACGCCGCCCGAGCCCACCGCGTCGCCGCGCCGCCGCGGCGCCGTCGCTAGCAGCCCGTCGCCTCTGCCCCGTCGCCGCCAACCCCCACCCCCGACTCCTCTCTCCCTCTGCCGCTATCCTCCGCGTGCGAGCCCGAGCCAGCTCGTCGCCGCTGCTCACCGCGCCCGGAGCCGGCCCAGCCCGCCGGCGTGTCACCCGGCCGTCGCTTCCGCCCCGCCGCCGTCTCCACCGCCCCTGCAGCTCCGACCAGCCCCCCCTCGCCTCTCTCCTCTTCGGCTTCCCCCTTCCCCTGTTCGCTGCACCGAACCGAGCCGCCCCGTCGCCGCCGCTCACCGGCTCGCCCCGCCCGGTCCCGCGTCGCCGCCTTGCCGCGCCGTCGCCGGCCCGTCCGGCCGCCGCCCTCAGCCGTCCTCAGCCCTCCCCCGCTCTCTCCTTCCTCTCTTTCCCCCCCTCACCCGCCGGCCAGCCCCTCCCCCTCCGGTCCAGTCCGCCGGTCGCCGTCGCCGCCGGCCAGCCCTGCCGGCCAGCTGCCGCCCAGCCAGCCCGGTCGGCCAGCCAACCGGCCGGCCAAGCTCCTCCCCGGCCAAGCCCGTGTCCGTGTCGTGCCCATCGCCGTGCCCCGTTGCCCGGGCACGTGGCCCATCCACGCGCCCGAGATCCCCGGGCACGCCGCGCGTTCGCCGCGCCCGCGCACTAGGCACGCCGATCGGCCATTGTGCCCACTTTGGCCGGTCAGCGCGCCCGTGTGGCCCGTGCACGCGCCCGGTCAGAACTTCTCCTCCGGGCAATTTTGAGCCCGAGCCGACTTTTCCCGGGCCAAATTTTGGTAAGCGACTCCCTAAACCCTACTTAGTATTTTGGGTATTTAATTGACCAGTTCGGGCTGGAATGGCTAGGGCGTGTATTTAGTTTAATTAATTTATGATTAAATTAGATTATGTGGTGTTTTAATTTAGTTAAATTAGACTGATTAGAGTGGAGTGCTTGAGTGAATAATTGTGCGTGACCGACTAGAATGTCGGGTTGGCGAATGAGGTGGCGACTGTGAATTCAGACTGATTGTTGGGTACGAGTGATTTGATGTAATTTAGTATGTGGTAGGCGTGGATGACGGATTGGTGAGCAAGTGAGATGGGCTACGATGTGAACGTGGATGTTTATTGACTTGTCTCGGGTTAGACAGCTAGGGCGTGACTTTAATTTATTTATATTGTGATTTAATTAGATTGTATTATGCTTTAATTGTGCTAATTAAATCAGATAGTAATATGCTTGATTTTGGGAAAAATCGTCTGTGACCGACTTGAACGTCGGGTTTGTGGTTGAAGTGGCGATTTGTGGATTGGACTGAATTTGTGAATTTGAGCTGTTTGATGCAATTTGGCGTGAATGTGATTGAATTGAGTGGCGTGTGCTTGCCTGTTGAAATTAAGCCCGGATTGATCGGAGGGCTACGGACTTGGGACGTGTTGACGGCGGTCCGTGTGAAGGCTTGACTGGCTGGTATGCCAAATGGATGCGGGCTTGAGACGTGCGGACGGTGGCCCGTTAGAGGTGTGATTGGACCGGGACGTATTTACGTCGGTCGTTGGAATTGTATGATTACCGTGGCTTGGGACGTGCGGACGGCGGCCACTGGGATTAATTGATTGAAAAATATGGCTTGGGACGTGCGGACGGCGGCCATTGAGATTGATCGAAATGTGTGGCTTGTGAGCCTGTGAGATTGAAATTGAGGCGCAGTGGCGCGAGTTGTGAGAAGGATGTTCGGACACGCATGTGATTTGAGTGTGATTGAAATGGTTGGTTGAGTGTGACTGGATTGGCTGGTTGAGCTTGTGACTGATTGGCTGGTTGAGCGTGTGATTGGATTGGCTGGTTGAGCGTGTGGATGTTGATCGAACTGACTGATGGTGCGTGTGGATGATTGGTTGGATAGGTTGGGTGCTTGTTTGGATTGACTGATTTTCGAGTGAAAGTGTGTGTGCTAGTGATTGTGATGTGGCGGTGATTTATACTTGCATTATCATGTTTGGGCTAATATGCAGGGTTGGTACGTGGTTCGAGGCGAGGTAAGCCTAGCATGTGAAAGTGATTGTATTGTTTGGTAGTTGGCATGTTAGACTGGTCTGGGTACGCATTAGCCTAGGTTAGGTTTAGGTTGTTGCTTATTGAGACTCTGTCTCACGGTTATTATATAACCACTTTCAGATCCGCGACCGTGACCGATTCGGAGAGACCGCCGGAGTACTACAGGGATTGAAGGACAGATCAATTGCCCTGTAAAGTTTTGAGTACCCTTTTGTAGAGAAGATAGGCCTGTCAACCACCGTCCTCTTTTGAAAACTGTGGTTAATTTTGGAAGCCGGGTTGCCCTTTTTGTAATATGAAGGATTTAAAATGTTTGGTGTCTATTATATTTCGTTGTCTATTCCTTAGTCATGTTTTTAATTGTCTGGGTTGTTTTTATTTATTTCCGCGCGTGTTAAATCTCTGATGTTTGGGTTGGGTCGGCGACGTATCTGAGACGTCGCGTTCAATGTTCGACCGTGAACGGGATGTCGCGGGCTCGGTGGGGACCGGGGCGTGATAGCATTTTCGAGACAACCTCTAGTAAGTTACTTGGATTCATTGTGAGTAGCAAGGGGATTGAGGTTGACCTTTCGAAAGTCAAAGCAATATGTGAATTGTAACCCCCATCCACAGTAAAGGAGGTCAGAAGTCTTTTGGGAAAGTTGAACTATATTTCTCGGTTTATCTCCCAATTCTCTGAGACTGCACCGCCTTTCTTCAAACTCCTCAAGAAAGGCGCTCAAATCAACTGGGATGAAAACTGTTGGGAAGCATTTGAAAAGCTGAAGCAATATTTGATGAGTTCCCTGATACTAGTTTCACCAGTTCCAGGGCGTCCTCTAACTCTCTATTTAACGATTCATGGTGAATCGTTAGGAGCCATATTGGCCTAGAGCCACCCCGAGGATGGAAAAGAACAAGCCATCTATTATCTGAGTAAGAAATTCACTATTTCAGAACAAAATTATTCCGAATCAGAAAAAACATGTGTCGCATTGGTGTGGGTCTTGCATAGGCTCTGACAATATACTTTGCATCACCAAACGTTCCTCGTGACTGAAAACAACCCTATCCGGTATTTGCTTAATCAACCGGCGTTAGTGGGAAAATTAGCTAAATGGAAAATTCTAATTTCTGAATTTGACATTCAAATATCATCACATAAATTAGTGAAATGTCGAATGATCGCTGATATACTGGCTAAATGCCCTGGGGAAACACATGAGAATGATCTTCCAGACGATCGCATTCTATCAACGGAGGAACACACATGGACCATGTTTTTTGATGGAGCAGTAAATCTGTCTGGCTCTGGCACTGGAGCAGTCTTGATATCCCCAGATGAGCAGCATTATCCTGTGGCCGCAAAATTGGTGTTCCTTTGCACCAACAATATAGCTAAGTATGAAGCATGTATTCTCGATTTACAAGCAGCAATTGATATGAAAAATTGCCAAACTGAAAGTGTTCGGCGATTCTGCCTTAATTATACTCTAAACTGTGGGTGAATGGAAGACTAGGGATACTAAATTATTACCCTATCATGATTATTTGGAGGACTTGGTTTCAGAGTTCGACGAAATCTCGTTCGACTACCTGTCTAGATCCTATAACCAATTCGCCGATGCATTGGCTATACTATCATCCATGCTACGGGTTACTAATGGTTTGGAAATAGAACTTTTGAAGATTGAAATTCTGACCAAACCGGTTCATTGCATGACGGTGACTGAGTAACCCGATGGTAAATCATGGTATTACGATATCATGAACTACATCAGAGATCGACAGTTCCATGAAGGGATTAGCTCTGCAAACATAAGGTATATAATGAAGATGGCAACAAAGTTCTTCGTCAACGGTGAGAACTTGTACAAGAGGTCATATGACTTTATTTTGCTAAGATGCGTGAATGCGACAGAAGCAACGCGAATTATGCAGGGATTACATGAAGGAGTATGTGGTTCACATACGAATGGACACATGTTAGCTAGAAAAATAATAAGATTAGGTTATTACTGGCTTTCCTTGGAAAGTAATTGCATCCGACACGTTCGAAATTATTGCCGTTGTCAGATCCATGAAAACAAGATAAACGCCCACCAACTGAACTACATCAGTTGTCAGAGTCGTGGCCGTTTTTAATGTGGGGCATTGATGTGATTGACCCAATTAATCCGAAAGTATCAAATGGACATCGTTTTATCTTAGTCGTAATTGATTATTTTTCCAAGTGGATCGAGGTCGCGTCATATGCCAATGTCACTGCTCGGAATGTGATGAAATTCATCAAGCGAGATGTAATCGCCCGTTATGGCGTACCTGAAGCCATTGTTACAGACAACGGGACAAATTTGAATAACAACCTTGTTGATGATTTACTTAGTGGATTTAAAATCCGCCATTTGAATTCATCTTCTTATCGTCTCCAGATGAACAGAGTTGTTAAAGCTGCTAACAAAAACATTAAAAAGATCTTAGCCAAGACTGCTGAAAACTACCGAAATTGGCATGAAAGATTGCCTTTTGCATCGATGGCATACCGAACGTCAATTCGGACATCTACTTGGGGGATCTCTTTTTTCTTTGGTTTATGGCATGGAAGCAGCCTTGCCAGTTGAGGTAGAAATTACCTCATTACGGGTATTGTCCCAAGTGAAACTATCTGATGCGGAATAGAAGTAGCAAAGATTGGAGCAGCTTAATAGGATTGGTGAAAAGCGATTGAAGGCCCTTTGTCATGGGCAATGCTATCAACAAAGGGTAGCCAGATCATTCAACCGGAAGGTACACCCTAAACACTTTGAAGCAGGTGATCTTGTCCTAAGAAAGGTGTTACCACTGCCCCCTGAGTTTGGAGGTAAGTTTGCTCCTAACTATAAGGGTCCCTATGTCTTGAAAAAGACACTCCCGGGGGAGCTTTGATTCTGACTGAAATGGATGGACGCCAATTTTCTAACCTAGTCAATTCGGATGCTGTGAAGAAGTAGTATCCTTGAAATAATTTCTATGTCCCAATTCATAACAAGAAAATTGGTAGAAAAGTTATTAATAAGAACACTCCTGTTGGCGGATCAAATCGGGAAAGATTTTGTACATGACAAAATGGTGTCAAAGCTAATCCTAACAACCATCGACTCAATGGCAGTCACGCCCATGTCTGTCAAGGACCTTTAAAACAGAGATTAGCTTTGCTGCGAAGATCCCCATGCAAGCAATTGTACATACCTGTGCAGTCAAGAATCAGAACATTCACGAGAAACTCCTTGACATGCTGGAACTGCATTAACACAATGCGTGCTAACAATAGAATCATTTGCCTGGGAACACCCCTAATTATAGAGGATTTTATTCGAGCTTCGAGACTAAAAGCATGGAGGAGCAGACTAAGACAAAGAAGGCTGAACAAAGTAAATAGGAGAAAAGACTCTGCTAGCTTTGAAGGCAAAATGGAGGAAGAGTAATCTGTATCGTTCTCAATTCACCTTCAATCCTCTCATTTCTAACATAAGCTCCTGTTCTTATCAAAAGGGAATTATCAACATCCGAGAAAACTCAAGGAGTTGTCAGTTCAATCTCAAATAAAGGAAATCACGAAGGGTAATGTTATATCATTTCCAATTCTTATCCCTTAAAAAGCCATTCATTAACACGATCTTTTTATTACCTTGCAGTTATGCATCACTGTCACAACATAGGTAAGTATCTCTTTTCCTAAAAAAAAAAACTCTTCTCATAAGAGTAAAAAAAAATAAGAAGAAAGAAATAATTAATAAAAAAATGGATACTATTTTCTTCCTCGAGTGCATTATGTGGAAAGGACTCTTGCATGGTAATTTTACCTGTTTAATTCACCAATTCCCTATGAAAATTTTGATAATTTGACAAGTGGTGACAAACTGCTCTGATATATTGAACGAGGTGTGTCAGGATGAAGAGAGGCAATCCTTGGTCTATGCATATTTTCACGTACCAAACTCTTGCAAGATGAATGAAAAAGTTTCATTTCTACGAAGTAAAGAGATTTCTTACATAAGATATGATAGCAAAAATGACGAGAGGCAGTTCATTTCTTTGCCCCATATACTACCATTAATCCTTTGCTTAACCATTTTTGAGCCCATACACTGAGACATTCCTTTTAAATCATCCCTGTCAAGAATCACTCCACATTAGGGTAGCTTGAGATAAACCGGCATCACAAGAAAGACTCAAATTCAGAGGAAGCAGGAAAAGCATTCCCCCCTTTTTTCGATTACCGCTCTTGTGGCTTCGGCATCCTCATTTTCACAGGTCCGGCAGTCCTCGACGGAGTCCTCCATGACAAGCACACCATCAACGATCGGACAATTAAGGCTAAGAGGGCTTTGTCAAGAGAGAAGCAGCAAACTAATATCTGTCCAAAATGACAATATCATATTGATAACAGTAATATTTTTACTTAGCAAGACAAGAAGAATGGGAAGTTTGTAATATCTAAAAGTTTCTATAATCATCAGCTGTAACAGCTCGCACAAGATGAAAAGACGAATAGAAATTTTCTTGCTCTCACTTACGTTAATCTTTGAGTATTTTTATTGTAGATGAACTCTCGCAATAATTTAAGTGCCCTAAGATGACGAAGAGCAATTCTTTTTCTATTCCATACATTTATATCCCTTACTAGCCTAATTGAGTCGGCAATTTCATTTCGTATGAACCTAATTGGTGATCATCCCCCACACCGGGGCAAGACAAAAGTCACCACAGTTTGAGCATCACGGTCCCAAGTACCGAATGAAGATGGAGACTCTAAGAGCCTAATAACATTGTTCTGTTCAAACTTGTTCAGGCTAGTCCTGACAACACCAAAAGAGCAGCAAAAAATTACTGAAAATTAGGGGCATGAAAAAAACAGTGTGCCTGATAAAAGGAAGGCCAATGCCCATGAATAAAAAACAAAGAAAAAGAAAATGAGAAGAAAAAAAATGATGAAAAAGATGAAGAGAAAGGAGTCCCTAATTTCTGGGTAACTGTTATGAAAAACAATGAAGTTTTAGTTGAAGAGAACTCTGAGTGTGATAAAGTGCTCTCAAATACCTCAAAGTTATTAAATGGTATAGAATAGACGACCCCAAAGGATACAAACTTGAGTTCTTCCTTGATATAAATTCCTACTTTAAGAACTCTGTCTCGACAAAGATCTGCTACATTATAGATGAAGATGAACCTGTTCTTGGGAAAGCAATTGGGATAGAGATAGAATGATATCTAGGAAAGATGCTTGACATAGAAGCTTGACATAGAAGCTCCTCAAGAAAAAGTTGTCAAAGATGCTAAAACACAAGATTACCCGGGGAATCTTCCAAAAGGATTCTAATGGTGGAGAAGAAGATTGGTAACAATGCCAAGAGGATCACCAATTCTTATCCTTACACACATTTTTTAGCCCAACTATCATTTCGTTCCTCAACCTGTAGACCAAGCCCACATTACATCCCTCATGAAATCTCTTCTGACTGGGGCACTTGAATTAACATGAAATTTCAAATGTTTATAAACAACGCTCAAGGAAGTGCGAGCAAAACTATTTTTATCTCGTTTTACAGGGTTTTTGACTTATAAACCTGCAGATGATTACACAACATTTTCTTTCATGGCATTGACTTGGACAGTCACCTTTATTAAACCGCTGACCAAGCCAACATTACGACCCTGAAGAAGACCTCTCAGATTGGCATCGTCGTGCTGATTGCGAGAAAACTCAGACCCTTGTGGATCTGTTAATGGTCAGATTGAGTGTTTCGATGTTTCCGCATTAATGGACGGGACAATCAGCCCTTTTCAATGAGAGCAAGTGGAAAGTCTTTTCTGACTGAAAGTCCCTCGTTCATCATCTCGAGAAAGTCCACCTTGCGAAAAAAAATTGTCTTGATTGACCCTCGGTGGATTTTTGGTGATGTAAACATGATAAAATCATCATGCATGAACTTTCTAATGCACATTCTGAAATAGCCCAGCTTGTCTATCCTTAATGAAAGCGTGCATGTTTGTGCTAATCGTCTTTGACAGCTCAGAATTTTAATCCCTAGTGATAGAATACAGAAATCTGGGCGCTGAAGAAGCCCTCACTATCATCCCAAGGGAGATGCCCTGAAAAAAGGTTGGTTATTCAGCAGATAATGCATCAAACCTCCGGATAAGAAATCCTACGTATTTCATAATGATTCTTTTCAAACTACCCAAGGAGTAAACCAAGTATTCCTTTGAGAAGGAAAAACGTCTTGACTTGTTGGTTAAGATATTTCGTACAATACTCTAAAATAACATCAGTTGTCTATTTCCCCAATGAATATATATGTATTTGCAGGAACATGCCCAAGTAAGTATTTTCTACCCATGCCCGGTTCCAAAAATCCATGTATCTACAATTATTATGGTACCCCTCCTGAGCACGGGAATGACCCCTTGTGTTCATGACAAATCCTCAGGTGAGGACCCCCAGGTACTTTGACAAACAAAATCCAATCGGTCAAGGCGACCGAAGAAAGGTTTGGGTCCTAGACAAGCAAAATCTAGTCAAGACAACCGAAGAAAAGTTCGGATCTTGGATAAACAAAATCCAGTCAATCAAGGCGACAGAAAAAAGGTTCGGGTCCTAGACAAACAATGAAATTCAGTCGAAGTAATCAAAGATAGGTTCGGGTTCTAGGCAAACGATTTCACCCAGTCACGGCAATCGAAGGTAGATTCGGGTCCGAGACAAATAAAATCCAGTCAAGACGACAGAAGATAAGTTCGGGTCCTAGACAGATGATTTCCCCAGTCATGACAACCGAAGGTAGGTTCGGGTCCGAGACAAATGAAATCCAGTCAAGACGACCGAAGACAAGTTCGGGTCCTAAACAGATGATTTCCCTATCCAAGGCAACCGAAGAAAGGTTCGGGTCCTGGACAAATGAAATCTAGTCAAGGCGACCGAAGATAAGTTCGAGTCCTAAACAGATGATTTCCCTATCCAAGACGACCGAAGAAAGGTTCGGGTCTTGGACAAGTGAAATCCATGCCAAGGCGATCGAAAATAAGTTCGGGTCATAGGCAAGTGATTTCTCTAGTCAAGGCGATCGAAGAACGGTTCGGGCCCTGCACAAATAGTTTCTCTCGTCAAGGCAATCGAAGATAGGTTTGAGTCCTAGACAAAAGAAGTTTAGTTGATGCGTCCGAAGATAGGTTCAAGTCCTCGACATATGATACCAACTATCTGGAATTACTATACCCTTCGACAAGGTAGGTAGCCCCAGGTATATTTTTTATTGGCTTTAGTATGCATCATCTTATTGCGTTACAAAAATGAGACTCATGGTCTCACCAAAAATAACATTTATTGAACATGCATGGGTTAAATTTAGGTGTCATTTTATCTTTGAACGTAACCTCTGCGAGCTCAAACTCTACGAGCTTACCTTCAAAGAGGGACAGCTGTTGACACATATTTTTAATTTGCCTAAAATTAAGTGCACAAAATTTAGGAATTAATTTTTTAGTTCCTAAAATAAAAAAAATATATTTCTATTTAAATGCATTGCATATAGAAATTAGGCACATTTTGCATTAATCGAGCCTATTAGAGTTAAAAAAAATTTCAAAAATTTTAAAAAAAATTCAAATTTTTTTAATTAATTAATTAATTAAAAAAGAAGAAAAAAAAAAGAAAGAAAAAGAAAATCGAGTCGGGCCGTGTTGGAGCCAAGCTGATCCAGCCCGTTTCTTTTTTCCCCCCCGCGCGGGCCTCTTCCCCCGGCCCGCTTCTCTTTTTCCCTCCGCGGGCCCAGCCCGCTTTTCCTTCTTTCTTTCCTCCCCGCGCGGCTGGGCTTGGCCTGGCCCAGCCCTTCTCCTCATTCCTTCTTTCCCGTCACCCGTCGCTGTCCCCTGCCCTGTTCGCCTCTGTTTTGCGACGGCAGCGTGACGCACGGCGACGTCGCTCGTCACCATTGTTTGCAGGTTAGAGGAGGCTCGGATGAGCACGCCAACGGGACTGGCATTAATGGTCAATCCCGTCTTCCCCATTTTCCGACTCCCGTGGCTCCTCCTCCTTCTCGGCCCCCCCTTTTGCTCTGCTCTGCACCGGCTTGCAAATGGCCACGAAAGTCGTGGGAAGGCGTAGGCCGGTGCAAGCCATCATCATGCCGATGTAGAGGGGCAGAGAAGATGCGTTGTTGCCGGCTATAAAAGCCAGAGGGAGAGAGAGAAGCCTCGGTTGGCAAAAAAGAGAGAGAGAAATAGAGAGAGAGAGAGAGAGAGAGAGAGAGACAGAGAGACAGAGAGACAGAGAGACAGAGAGACAGAGAGAGAGAGACAGAGAGAGAGAGAGAGAGAGTGTGTGAGTGAGCTAAGGGTCCGTCGGAGCAAAAGAAGAGCTAGCAGCGTCGCCGTCGCCCGTAGACCAGCCGGAAGCCTCCCAGACGCGTCGTTGGTGAGTTGTCCCCCAGCCCGAACTACTCTATTCTCCCTTGTTTTAGCTCCCGGTTTGGCCAGGACCCGCGTTGGCCGTTTCACGCGTATCTCGGCCTATACCGCCGTTCCCCGCCGTTCGTGCGTCGTCACCAAAGGTAAGAATAGGTTTCCTAAGGACGGCGGGGCCTCAAAATAGGTAGGAATCTCCTGTTTTTGGTCACGCTCGTTTGGTGTTCGACGTAATGCCTTCAAGAAGCCGATTTTTAACTTGTTCACCGGCCGGCGAGCGGCGGTCGGACAGCGACCCATGCGACGAACGAAGCTTGGTGATTGGTCTAAGGGGCGATTTCGGGGCGGCGCCAGTCTGGGTTGGCTGGCGGATGGCCAATTTTGGCTCCACCGGCGTTTCCCCCCCTTCTGCCCCCGCGGGTTTGCAGGTTCGGGTCAGACCCGACCCGGGTCAACGCCCAAGTCGGATCCATTGACCTGGGTCGGACTCGACCCGACCCAGATCAACTGATTCGACCCGGGTCAACGCCCAAGTCGAATCTATTGACCCCGAGTCGGATCCGACTCGACCCGACCCAACTTATATTATGTTATATTTTTATTTTATTTTATTTAAGAAAATAATAATAAAATTTAAAAAGAAAAAAAGGTTTTTCTTTATTTTTCCGTATTTATTTATTTTTTAAAAAAAATAATAAAAAATTTTCAAAATTTTTTTTAAAAAAATTAATTAAAAAAAGATTTTCTTTTTTTTTTCTTATTTCATTTTTTTATCTCGAATATTTTTTTTAAAAAAATAAAAATATTTTTTATGTGACTTATCTGAGTATTTTAATCCTTTGTTATTTTATTATGCATGCTGATGTCTTATTTAAACTAGACAATCCTGAGGTCGCATGGTAGTACGTATATTATTTTTATTATCGTTGCATTATTATGCATGTTTTTAATACAATTGCATGAACTGTTGTGTTTTTGAGTGTCATCTAACTTAGTTAAGGTTAGAACCTTAGGCTGTATAAATTGTTGTGTTCCTGACTGCTGATCATTTCTGATTACGCACTCATTTGATCACCTCACATGTTAAAAAAAAGGTCATAAAATCAATTCAAATTGCCTAACAAATATTTTCAAAAAATGAACAGGGTAAAAAGATACTAATAGGGCATTAGTTATCCAACCAGTGTAACCAAGTCCTCGAACTTAGTTAATCTCTGGTTCGTAGGAATATAGTGATTCTCCCGTTACCTTATTTGGGTTCCTAATCGACCCACCTTAAATCGATTAGTGGCGACTCCTTGGTATAAACTGTTTGCATATTAAAAAATTAAACCCTAAGTCACGATACGGTATAGGCTTGGGAGAGTCAGAGTTAAGTTCTGAACCTAGACTTAACACGTACCAGGCGAGCCCCCTTTTTTTTCGCATTTTCGTTCAAACAAGGAGCGGGAGGTCGGTCATGACACTAAACTTGACACAAAAGATGAGATTACTTTCGATATAGTAGAGACTAATAATTTTTTCGAGGGAATTTGTTTTGAGCTAGTCACTTCGGCTCCATTTATTTTGTGGAAAATGCATGATTTAGATAACATTTTCCTAAAATGATCGCTTTTATCGTTACAAAAATGAATGGATGAAAACTATTTTCAATCATCCACGAAAATGTTTAGGCATAAAATATTGCCGATAATGAAACTATTTTTTATTAAATAATTATTTCAAGCAATATAAGCAATCATTTATAATAAAATATTTTTCAAATCATTCATTTTCCGCAAAACAAATGGAGCCTTAATGTTTATGATGCTTGGTTGACTGAGAATATGGAGTATAATATAATAATTTTTACTTTGCATTTTCTTAGTAATATTGACAGAAAACCTCATATGTTTGTTCATTTTAACTCACGTCCTATTTAGCTATGCGGCACTTATATACCCACTGCATTCTAATTTTCCTATTTTAGTTCCATTCATAATGGATAATCAGCAACTTTATCATCCTATGTTCGGAAATAAATCAAATTCGATCCCTCAACTTTTTAGGTCTGGCATTTTGACTTATAGTAGCATAGCCCACATTATGTGTTTTGATATTCAAAGTAGGCTTTGCCATTTTAATTGATTTCTAGCATTATTCTATGCACTATGCAAATTTCAAACTGTTTAGCTGGTTGTGTGTATATTTACTAGAAATCGAATTAATTGATTCACTCTCTTCCGAGGCTTGTAATTAGCAAATCGATCTCTTTTTACATAAGAAACATTTTACGAACTATATCTAATGACTTTTCATAAAATATAATATCTTCATATGAAAGTAAAATTCAAAAACTATGTTTATAGGAAGGGCTTATGAGTAGGTCTTCTTCAACTTGGATTGGAGACGTCTTGCTGATCCCTTGTCTCGTGCATTGTCAAAATATGTCTCAAATTAAGCTCGTGAATGAAATTCGATCCAAAGTGAATATAAAATTGAAAAACGTACCAAAAATTCATAAACATATTGCATTGGTATCAATTCAATCATAAACCTTTCAATTTGATCAATTTAGTCATAAACCTTTTCATATTAGTATCAATTCAGTCCATCCAGCTAATTTAGGTCGGAATTGCTTATATGGACACCGGTCGTATTACGTGGTATGTTTGGTGTTGACGTGGACGCTGGCCCTCACTCTTGCTGGTAGGCTTGCAACCTCCACCAGCTGGCCACTGGCAAAGGGTAATAAGGAAAAAGAAGAGAGAAAGGAAAGAAAAAAAAGAAAGAAAAAAAAAGGAAAAGAGATGAAAAAGAGAAAAAAGAAAAAGAAAAGAAAAAATTAATAAAAATTTGAAAAAATATCTGAAAATTAAAAAAATCCACGTTGCCACCAGCTGTCCACATAGGATGGCCGTCGTTCACTCTAGTAATTTCCAATTTAAATTGCACAGATGAACTGAATTGGTACCAATGTGAAAAAATTTAGGATTAAATTAATTTAATTGAAGGATTTAGGACTGAATTAGTATCACTGCAATAAGTTTAGAACTTTTTTTTGTACTTTCTCCATAGAAAATCTGGCACAGTTTATGCTATCTCGAATGCGGCAAACTTAAAAGGAAGTGCAAATTGTTGTCGATTTCGATAAGCCAACTTCATGTTGGGGGGCTAATTCTTCTAAGTTTAACATGAAAGAGGTTTCCCCAATTGGATCAAAGAAGGGACTCACATAATTTTTATATACATTGAGTTTGTGGGGGTCTTTTGTTTTTGGTCGAGAGGACTTTTCTCGTGGCTTTCGGACCATAAAATGGGTCTGCCATTAGTCCGAGATGCTGCACGTTTGTTTCTTTAAGTGTTAGTACAAGATTTCTGAACTCCTTTATGAGATCGAGACATTAATTCTTTAAAACTGTAAGGCTAAACACTATATAGGTTATTTTGTGTAATTGGAAGTTGTAAAATATTGAGAGTATATGAGTGAGATTGTAATTTCCGTTATATCGTCTTATCTATGGTGGAAATCTATATTGCTCTCTCCGTAGAGTAGGTCACATTGACTGAGTCAATTTATAGTGTTCGATTTACTTCCTCGTTCCATTCATCATTGTCTATTAACTTGCTCTTCGCAATTCTTTGCAACATATCTAGCCACAGGATAAGGTAATTGAGATTGTTATTCACAATTCTATCGTGTTTTACAAGCTCAGACTAGCCATATAATACGTACAAAACAACAATCAGGAAGAATTAGATTAAAAGGTTACAATTAACGCAGCAATTTGGTGCTTGGAATTTATTCAGGAAGAATGAAAAGAATGGAAATAATCAAAGAATAGATGACTTGTTCCCCGAGAATCAATCTTCACGACTGCAGTATGTTGTTTGAACAAATTGCGGCATTCCATGACTAGGATTGTTTCCAATTTGTGGAATTATGTCCATGAGGCGACCTGGCAAGACGAAGTTGTCTCTCATTTGACAGCAGTTTTGCAAACCTGAGAGAAAACAATTGCATTTAGTAACCTGAACTATGCGCATAACCCCTGAACTTTTTAAGTGCACGAAGACTTAAGATATCGTCCAAATAGTTCGATACCTTTTAAGAGCCTCTTCATTAGTCTCTGGATTACAGGCTTCGTATCCGCCAGTCTCTAAGTTTGCCCTTGAAACCGGCTTCTTCAACAATGCTTCCCCCGTTCTGACTAAGTCGTTCAAATTTTTCTTTGTTGCAATATCCACTGAAGCTACTGCACCGCTTAACGTATCATCCTGCAAATTTCGTTTAAAGGCCAAGGTTAGCTTACCGAATTAAGCTAGCTAGCAAATTAGTTTATCATCACTTCAAGGCCAATGTTTTGAAATGATATAATATGGCAACGAATCAGATAATTGGAAATGATAATGTATATATACCTGAATCCGGAGGTAGTTGGCCTCAAGATGTAGGGCTTGGAAGACTGCGGAGAGGTGGATGTCGACCATATCTGCGCTCGCTTGCATGAACACATCGACCAATGGGCTCGCGCCGTTGCTGCTCAACCAGCCCAAGACTCCCCATTTGGCCGCTTCGCTTGCATTATACCTCCCCTCAACTTTTGCTGAACCGGTCCCAAGTGATATCACAAGAAACCTTCTATAGTCCATTGGCTTTATAGGGAAGAAATCTGAGCTTCCTCCCATGATCTCCTTCGTCACTTCTCCCATTGCAACCAATGTCTGTACAATGAACGATAAAGAGTCAGAAATAATAGTATTACCTTTTGTCAGGTCAGGTCTGTTAGGAAATAATTTTTTTCATACAGGATTGTTTGCGGCCACGCCACCATCTATGAGGTTGAATTCTCTCATTTTTTCTGTGGAGTCCTGGGTTTCAAAATAATGAGCTGGTAGATAAGTTGGTGCTGCAGAGGTTGAAATGCATATGTCTGAGAGCAAAGCATTTATGCTTGGCTTTTTCTTGACCTGGTCACGATCAATTAACCCACAAAAGCAACATGTTCAGTGATTTTTCTGTGTATCATTATTTGGACAATATCAAAAAGAAAAAATGGATTATATTTCAAGGACTGAAAAAAGGACAAACCTCAAAGCTAGAAAAGATGGTTGGCTGGAGATGCTTGACGTCAAACGTCGGGATCACCACATTTGTCAATGTTTGGTGCAATCTTGTGTTTCCGAGTTTCTCTTTGACGAGCTTATGAAGGTATTTTCCATCATATTTTGGTCCAGTCACCGCCTTGATCATGTTCGTAGCAGGAGCAAATGGGCAACTGTGGTTTTCAAGAGATATAATGTTAGTACACAGCCATTTGGGGAACAAATAGTTCTACCAATATGGCCTAGAGAAATGATGAGCTAGCTTGGCTAACCTGTCTTGAGGGAAGATTTTAGGGCAATTATTAAGGTAGAAATCCTTAATATCTTTTGCAGCAAATAAGGGACGGTTATTTTCGTCGGGGCTAGTTAACATGGCAGTGACGAGACCACCTGTGCTTGTTCCGGAAATAACATCGAAATAATCTGCGAGTCTTGCGTTGTCACCATCTAGTTTCTGCACCAGTCCACGAAGCCATCAGAAGTTGCAAGGGGCATGCATGGGTAAAACATTATAATTGAAACTTGTTCTTCATCCATTAAAAAGATAGAAAACTGATTTATAACAACCTGAAGCTCAGACTCTAAGAAGGCGAGGATTGTTCCGGGGATAAGCCCTCTTATCCCTCCGCCGTCAATACTGAGAATGGTAATGAGGTTTCCATAAGTTGGAGGCTGGAGCGGCAAACTCTTTGACCTTTCCATAGATATGGCGGACTCTTTTTTTCTTTTTTTTGTCTCTGAGAGAGAGAGAGAGAGAGAGAGAGAGAGAGAGAGAGAGAGAGAGAGAGAGAGAGAGAGAGAGAGAGAGGGGCTTGAGGAGAGAGATAGAACTTCAAATGTGTTGAGTGAGAGCTCTTTGGCCTTAGTCTTGGATAAGATGCGAGAATTTATAGGTTGGGTTTCATTCAAACTTTGACCGAAATCCCACGTACGGTCTTGGTCGGAATTGTTTTAAGTTGACCGGAGATTCTTCAATCCAAGAAACTGATTGAAAAGTCCAAACTTTATAGGGAAGCTGAACCGTAATGGCTAGCTGAGGATGAGAGGTCTTTCAAGTGAAGAATTGTTGGTGAGACTTTCAACGCCTCGAGAGAGACCTGTAGGTTTGAATACTAAACTGAAAGGCACGGGGGCCATTGTGGGAGCAGGAAAGCCCTACTTTCTCATGCACGAACAGTATAATGCAGAATTTAGGTCAAAATATGTCACTATCAAATGGCTTATATGTACTCTTTTCTATTGATATCTTCTGTAATTCAATCATTACATTAATAGCATTACACAAGATGATAAACCTAAAGGCGAAACGATCAAAGCACGCGTTGGCGGCCAGCTCAAGTAATTAGAATGGGAATGATATAGGTAGACTAGAGGTCACTTTCTACGAAAGTAGCAGCATTGACAATGTTATGCGCTGCATATAGAGAAATGTTATGACAAAACTTCGTCATCAAAAAGTGTGCGGAGAGAGAGAGAGAGAGTTCACTCGGATTTGAAAGTATTGCTACTAAAGCATAAATCAATACATGGAGAGAGGCTTAATGTAATATAAGATATATTGAAACCACTTTTGACACGAAGAAATCTAGCAAAAATGACTCACCGAAATACCTTAAGTTAATGATGCAGGAAAACCTTTCTTATAACATGTTTATTGTAAAAGTAAAGCACTTTGAAAGAAAATATGGTGCTTCCATAAATCTTCCTTTTGAGTTTAATCTAATAGGGTAGTTAATACAAAGTATTGAAAGAAAGCAAAGATATCCAAAAACTGTTCTCATTTGTGCTCATGCCATTCTTCAGAGGGAAAAATATAAAAAAAGTTCTAAACTTATTACATTGATATCAATTTAGTAATAAACATTTCAATCGTACCAATATAGTCATAAACTTTTTTTTTCCTTTTTCCCTTTTCTTTTTCTCTTTTCTTTTATTTCTTTCGTCTTTTTCCTTACTCCCTTAGCCGGCGACCTCGCTGGCCGACCATCGCTTGCCATAGGTTGGTTTGGGCAAGGGCCTTCATGTCCTTGCCCGTGGCACGACCCTCAAGCGAGGTTGTCAGGTGAGGGCGTCGGGCCCTCACCCAGATCTAGGTGAGGGCTGAAACCCATGTGGCTTAAGTTAAAAAAAACGATGCTATTTTGGTTGAAAAATAATTTTGTAGAACTTTGAAGTAGGGTAAACGTGTTACACAGGTACAAGTTTGAGATTTTTTGTGATACAAAGAAATTTTTAGGATGAATGTGTTACAATAAGCATAATTTAGATTTTTTGGTGGCTTTTTCCCTATAAATAAAGAGAAGGTTCTATATACATGTCCTTGCTTTGATCTCCGACCTATCATTCCCATGGTGCTACAATGAAGCACACGAAACCCTAACTTAAATCGCAGTTCTTGCTCTATCGTTTTTGACTGGTAAAGCTCATCTCATCCCCGTGCGGCTTGTTTTTTAGGGTTTATAAAATAACAAAAGTGTATTGCACGACTCGCAGCTCCATATCTGTGTTTTCTTTTTCCTGCATATAATGTTGGGCAGAAGGAGAAATGAGATGCCAAAGAAAGCAGCCACAGAAGATTGAAGTGACAGGTCAGATCTGTCACTTTGAAAACGTTTAGGATTGATCTTCAAGAAACGAGAGGGTCAATTGAAGTGCATTGTGTAAATTTGCCATATCCACCAGTCTTCTGAGTTCATCTGGGGCATGACTGTGCATACTTGCGCGTGGCGATCCCATGTGGAGGCTCGATGGGGAAAACTGTCTGAATGTACCTCTAAGGTAATTCAAAGATGGTTGGGCGTTGAATGGTAAAAAGCAATTAAATGCTATTGATAATTGAAGGCGATGAACGTGCCAAGGTTCTTTTTTTAAATCCAAGAACCATTAGGGGTGTGCATGGTTTGGGTGGGCGGTTCCTACCCCGGAACCGTGGACCGCCCGCTACAGGACCGGTTCCAAAAATTAGAACCGAGAACCGCCCGTCGGTTCCATGGACCCGCTCGAGAACCAAACCACCGGTCCAGTCCGGTTCTTGGGTAAGTCCATGGAACCAGTCTCAACAAGTTTTTCTAGACAAATAAATAAAAAATTTGTGAACCAACATCAGATCAATAGAACAAAAGGAAAAGAACATAACTTTTCATACAATTCCTACACTATAATCGATTATATTAACCACATCATCCATAAATCAAATAGGTACTCATTAATTATTGGGAAAAATGATCAAGGTATCCCAACTACACAAGAACTTTAGACATGATAACAAATTTTCTTCTTTTTCTTAATTTTTTTTGGTCAGATTTTTTAAATTAAAAATAAAATATAAAATATATTATTATTATATTATCGATCCGGTCCGGGTGAGCGGGTGGGTGGTTCCACACCGGGAATCGGGAACCGGCCCAAACAGTACCGGTTCTAAAAAATTGGAATCGGGAACCAGACCGGTTCCCTTAGGAACCACCGGTTCCGATCCGGTTCTGGGCTGTTCCGGGCAGTTCGGGCAGGTCCCGATTCTTTTGCACACCCCTACGAACCATTGGTTTGCTTGCAATGCGGAATGTATCTCTTGTTTTGGAGAAGTTAGTAAGTGGGTTATGAGGAATGGAGATAGCACTTCCTATAGTTGGGTTTAGGTTGTTTATGCATGGCTCAATGATATGTGAGGTTACACGTGGTTCATTCCACCAATGATATGTCTTTCGATGGCTGGAGACCAAGTGGAAAATACTACTTTCTTTATTCTTGCGGCTCACATCGAGATTACATTTGAGGCTCGTGTGGT
>CM062247.1:10133662-10159017 GCA_031216285.1 Syzygium syzygioides
CAGACAGACAGACAGACAGACAGACAGACAGATAGACAGACAGACGAAATGATGCGGAGGGAAAGAAGGCATGCGCGGCCAGAAGGGAGGGCAGACACACGGGGAAGAGGAGAGAGAAGATGTGCGGCAGGGGGGCTTCGGCACAGTAGAAGGAGGGAAAAGGAGGGAGAGAGAGAGATAAAGAGATAAAATAAATAAATAAATAGATTTTCATTCAAATAATTAACGTGATTCAACGGTCCAAATTTAGAATCGAAAACGATTTACCGGTCCAAATTAAACCTCAAATATAATAAGGGACAAAGGCCAAATTAATTAAGTCAAATTACCCCGAGAGAGGTCTATTAGTCCAAATTCGCATCCGGTCAAAATTTCACTTTTCTACTATTCCTAACAATCTTGACGTTGGCCACGATACTATCGACATCGTCCGATTTATTTCTTCCCAGAACTTGAGAAATTCGACATTGAAGTTTAGGCTCTAAATAACGGTCAAATTCGATTGAGTGCGATTCTAGCGAAATCTCAAAATTTAAAAACAATAACCGAGAGTGATCAGTTCCCAAGCGATATTTTACTACAGGCATACTGACGAATTACGCGTTTATTAAATCCCAAAATTGGGTCAAAATCCAGAATGTCATAGAGAGCTTGCCCTTCCATCCACCGACTTCTTGTTCCACATCTCAAGCAATGCCACTGGTCGGTACATCTTTAGAGTTGATAGCTTTATATTAATGACCAGTTGACACCATGTGAAGTCTCAAGCTCTTGGCCGCTTCACTTAACAAGAACATATTTGAAGCACCTGACTAATGGGAACCCGTAAGTTCCAGGTTCTAAAGTATATAGAGTAGGTTCTAGGTTCCAAAAATTGAGGAACCTGTTTCGACGGGTAGGTTTCAGGTTTTAGGTAGGTGAAACCTAGAGCCTGAACCTGTCTTTTCATGATCCTATGGTGTTTTCTAACATTAGATGACGAGTATATGATCTGAAATCACTAATTTGAGCTTTTATTTTATGATTTGTTAATGTTTCAAATTCTTCATGGGCCTAAATATAAGTTATGGTTAATAGATTATAGCGGTAAGTGGTAGTTATTAAATGTGATGATTCACTATAATTATACAATTAATAATATAGGTGGAATCTGAGTAGACTTTGGAACCGACCATCAAACCTGTGATAGGTAAGTTTTAAGTTCCAAAAAATAAGGAATCTATTATCATGGGTGAAACCTATGTAGAACATGGAACTGGTCACCCCTAGTATCGATTTACACAATGACTTTTCATTTTAGTTATATTTATTTGAATCGTAATATCAGGAAAACTTGTCTTTTGTATTCTCTTTGATGAATGACAAGCTTATTCAGTATTGTTGCGTTCATTTTATTTAAACTAAAAATACAATTAAAAAAAAGAACCTGTTAGACCCTAGAATCTATGACAAGGTAGGTTATAGGTTCTAAGTTCCGACGAATAGGTTCTAGGTTTGAAAAAAATGAGGAACCTATACCTGATGGTAGGTTTCAGGTTTTATGTGGAACCTATAAAGAACCTGGAACCAGTCATCCCTAATCTTTTATGAGTAAGTATGCATAGGCTAAGTCTACTAGGTCAAGGCAACCAAATTTCAAGAATCTTTGTGTTTGACACAGATCCAACTATAAAACACCAAGTTTCCATTCAGTTTCTCCACTAGAATTGTGGTTTAGTATCCTTGCACAATAAGAGATTATGCATCCTTTGGGAGGATGGAATGAGGAACTTTAATGGATGATTAGGACAACAAAGGGCAAAGATTTATCGGCTAGACTCCTTAAGGTATCCTTTCTAGCAACCATTTATGGCATATGGATAGAGTACAACCGAAGACGATTTCAAAATAAGTCAACTAATATCCATATTATTTTGGCCAAGGTGCATAAAAATGTAAGAGGTAGAGCTTCACTCTATCAAAACATTAGACCTTCTTAGACAAATGTTGTATTGGCTATTATGTGGAGACTTCCTACCTTCATCTTCTTGAATTATTAGCACTATTTGTAATGCTAAGGGATACCCCTAAGCTACTGTACTTCATCTGCTATGTAATATTGACATTTTACACTAAAAATAAAAAAATTTGTGGTTCATTCCACCACATTGTTTGTATATTATTTGTGCAATTTTTCTCATCTTTAAGATACCTAATAGAGCTTTCCCTTGGGATCCCACGTTGCTCGAGGCACACATTTGTAGAATTGTGAATGATACCAACTAAAACTGTAGTATGAAAGTCAATGATAGTTGTGATGAAAAATGAGTAGTCTGGACAAATATGAATGAATGGCACATCCTGCTCTGGTATTATATGGTGAACCATCATCAATCTATCTCAAAGTAGAACTTCTTAGATGAAAACATGATCGAATATTTAATTACTCAGACAGTATTACGTATAGATGTACGTCAATTAGATCGGCCATATTTACTATTCAAATCAATGAGATAATCAATTATGAGAGGAAGTAACTCGAGTCATACATTGAACATCATTTTTCTGTGTATAATTCTTTTGGCTATGCTCTCAACTAACACAGAAAGAATTAGCCTTGGCCAGAATCGAGTCAATATTATGTAATTCCTACGCTTGCGCATTCGTTTGTAGAAGATCACAAAGTTGCGTGTCTCTGTTGATTAGGTCACAAAATGTAATTCCCATCGTAAATAAATGCCTTTTAGGACACATGACAAATGAAATTTGAGAAGAAACTAAAAATATTTTTTTACGTATATCTGATACGGAAAATAATTATCCTAGATATAAATATATTGTAATCCCTTGAAATTAAAGAAAGACCACACTTTCTATGTGTGTGCAATAAAAGAGAAACAAACAAAATGTTTGCATGTATTTTGACAAAGAAAATCCGTTTCGACTTTTACACTTTCTGGATGAGAAAGTATCTTTTTGATTCGAGACATTTCATTCTTATCTAATCAATTTAGATTTTTGCCCATTGAATACGATATAAAATCGCAATCCACTTTAGATTAATTTAGATAGACTTTAATGTAATTTTCAGTCTGGAAAAAAGTACTAAACTTGACACAAAAGATGAGATTACTTTCGATATAGTAGAGACTAATAATTTTTTCAAGGGAATCTGTTTCGAGCTCATCACTTCGGCTCCATTTATTTTGTGGAAAATGAATGATTAGATAACATTTTCCTAAAATGATCGCTTATATCGTTACAAAAATGAATGGATGAAAACTATTTTCAATCATCCACGAAAATGTTTAGGCATAAAATATTGCCGATAATGAAACTATTTTTTATTAAATAATTATTTCAAGCAATATAAGCGATCATTTATAATAAAATATTTTTCAAATCATTCATTTTCCGTGAAACAAATAGAGCCTTAATGTTTATGATGCCTGGTTGACCGAGAATATGGAGTATAATATAATAATTTTTACTTTGCATTTTCTTAGTAATATTGACAGAAAACCTCATATGTTTGTTCATTTTAACTCACGTCCTATTTAGCTATGCGGCACTTGTATACCCGCTGCATTCTAATTTTCCTATTTTAGTTCCATCCATAATGGATGATCAACAACTTTATCATCTTATGTTCGGAAATAAATCAAATTCGATCCCTAAACTTTTTAGGTCTGGCATGTTGACTTATAGTAGCATAGCCCACATTATGTGTTTTGATATTCAAAGTAGACTTTGCCATTTTAATTGATTTCTAGCATTATTCTATGCACTATGCAAATTTCAAACTGTTTAGCTGGTTGTGTGTATATTTACTAGAAATCGAATTAATTGATTCACTCTCTTCCGAGGCTTGTAATTAGCAAATTGATCTCTTTTTACAGAAGAAACATTTACGAACTATATCTAATGACTTTTCATAAAATATAATATCTTCATATGAAAGTAAAATTCAAAAACTATGTTTATAGGAAGGACTTATGAGTAGGTCTTCAACTTGGATTGGAGACGTCTTGCTGATCCCTTGTCTAGTGCATTGTCAAAATATGTCTCAAATTAAGCTCGTGAATGAAATTCGATCCAAAGTGAATAAAAATTGAAAAACGTACCAAAAAGTCATAAACATATTGCATTGGTATCAATTCAATCATAAACCTTTCAATTGGACCAATTTAGTCATAAACCTTTTCATATTAGTATCAATTCGATCCATCCAGCTAAATTAGGTCGGAATTGCTGATATGAACACCGGTCGTATTACGTGGTACGTTTGGTGTTGATGTGGACGCTGGGCCTCACTCTTGCCGGTAGGCTAGCAACCTCCACCAGCTAGCCACTAGCAAAGGGTAATAAGGAAAAAGAAGAGAGAAAGGAAAGAAAAAAAAGAAAGAAAAAAAAGGAAAAGAGATGAAAAAGAGAAAAAGAAAAAGAAAAAGAAAAGAAAAAATTAATAAAAATTTGAAAAAATATCTGAAAATTAAAAAAATCAATGTTGGCACCAGTTGTCCACATAGGATGGTCGTCGTTCACTTTAGTAATTTCCAATCTAAATTGCACAGATGAACTGAATTGGTACCAATGTGAAAAAATTTAGGATTAAATTAATTTAATTGAAGGATTTAGGACTGAATTAGTGTTATTGCAATAAGTTTAGAACTATTTCTTGTACTTTTTCCATAGAAAATCTGGCACGGTTTATGCTATCTCGGATGCGGCAAACTTAAAAGGAAAGTGCAAATTGTTGCCAATTTCGATAAGCCAACTTCCTGTTGGGGGGCTAATTCTTTTAAGTTTAACATGAAAGTGGTTTCCCCAATTGGATCAAAGAAGGGACTCACATAATCTTTATATACGTTGAGTTTGTGGGGGTCTTTTGTTTTTGGTCGAGAGGACTTTGCTCGTGGCTTTGGGACCATAAAATGGGCTTGACATTAGTCCGAGATGCTGCACGTTTTGTTTCTTTAAGTGTTAGTACAAGATTTCCGAACTCCTTTATGAGATCGAGACATTAATTCTTTAAAAGTGTAAGGCTAAACTCTGTATAGGTTATTTTGTGTAATTGGAGGTTGTAAAATATTTGGAGTATCTGATTGAGATTGTAATTTCCGTTATATCATCTTATCTATGATGGAAATCTATATTGCTCTCTCCATGGAATAGGTCATATTGACTAAGTCAATTTATAGTGTTCGATTTATTTCCTCGTTCCATTCATCATTGTCTATTAACTTGTTCTTCGCAATTCTTTGCAACATATCTAGCCACAGGATAAGGTAATTGAGATTGTTATTCACAATTCTATCGTGTTTTACAAGCTCAGACTAGCCATATAATACGTACAAAACAATAATCAGGAAGAATTAGATTAAAAGGTTACAACCAACGCAGCAATTTGGTGCTTGGAATTTATTCAGGAAGAATGGAAAGAATGGAAATAATCAAAGAATGGATGACTTGTTCCCCGAGAACCAATCTTCACGAACTGCAGTATGTTGTTTGAACAAATTGCGGCATTCCATGACTAGGATTGTTTCCAATTTGTAGAATATGTCCATGAGGCGACCTGGCAAGACGAAGTTGTCTCTCATTTGACAGCAGTTTTGCAAACCTGAGAGAAAACAATTGCATTTAGTAACCTGAACTATGCGCATAACCCCTAAACTTTTTAAGTGCACGAAGACTTAAGATATCGTCCAAATAGTTCGATACCTTTTAAGAGCCTCTTCATTAGTCTCTGGATTACAGGCTTCATATCCGCCAGTCTCTAAGTTTTCCCTTGAAACCGGCTTCTTCAACAATGCTTCCCCCGTTCTGACTAAGTCGTTCAAATTTTTCTTTGTTGCAATGTCCACTGAAGCTACTGCATCGCTTAACGTATCATCCTGCAAATTTCGTTTAAAGGCCAAGGTTAGCTTGCCGAATTAAGCTAGCTAGCAAATTAGTTTATCCTCACTTCAAGGCCAATGTTTTGAAATGATATAATATGGCAACGAATCAGATAATTGGAAATGATAATGTATATATACCTGAATCCGGAGGTAGTTGGCCTCAAGATGTAGGGCTTGGAAGACTGCGGAGAGGTGGATGTCGACCATATCTGCGCTCGCTTGCATGAACACATCGACCAATGGGCTCGCGCCGTTGCTGCTCAACCAGCCCAAGACTCCCCATTTGGCCGCTTCGCTTGCATTATACCTCCCCTCAACTTTTGCTGAACCGGTCCCAAGTGATATCACAAGAAACCTTCTATAGTCCATTGGCTTTATAGGGAAGAAATCTGAGCTTCCTCCCATGATCTCCTTCGTCACTTCTCCCATTGCAACCAATGTCTGTACAATGAACGATAAAGAGTCAGAAATAATAGTATTACCTTTTGTCAGGTCAGGTCTGTTAGGAAATAATTTTTTTCATACAGGACTGTTTGCGGCCACGCCACCATCTATGAGGTTGAATTCTCTAACTTTTTCTGTGGAGTCCTGGGTTTCAAAATAATGAGCTGGTAGATAAGTTGGTGCTGCAGAGGTTGAAATGCATATGTCTGAGAGCAAAGCATTTATGCTTGGCTTTTTCTTGACCTGGTCACGATCAATTAACCCACAAAAGCAACATGTTCAGTGATTTTTCTGTGCATCATTATTTGGACAATATCAAAAAGAAAAAATGGATTATATTTCAAGGACTGAAAAAAGGACAAACCTCAAAGCTAGAAAAGATGGTTGGCTGGAGATGATTGACGTCGAACGTCGGGATCACCACATTTGTCAATGTTTGGTGCAATCTTGCGTTTCCGAGTTTCTCTTTGACGAGCTTATGAAGGTATTTTCCATCATATTTTGGTCCAGTCACCGCCTTGATCATGTTCGTAGCAGGTGCAAATGGGCAACTGTGGTTTTCAAGAGATATAATGTTAGTACACAGCCATTTGAGGAACAAATAGTTCTACCAATATGGCCTAGAGAAATGATGAGTTAGCTTGGCTAACCTGTCTTGAGGGAAGATTTTAGGGCAATTATTAAGGTAGAAATCTTTAATATCTTTTGCAGCAAATAAGGGACGGTTATTTTCGTCGGGGCTAGTTAACATGGCAGTGACGAGACCACCTGTGCTTGTTCCGGAAATAACATCGAAATAATCTGCGAGTCTTGCGTCGTCACCATCTAGTTTCTGCACCAGTCCACGAAGCCATCAGAAGTTGCAAGGGGCATGCATGGGTAAAACCTTATAATTGAAACTTGTTCTTCATGCATTAAAAAGATAGAAAACTGATTTATAACAACCTGAAGCTCAGACTCTAAGAAGGCGAGGATTGTTCCGGGGATAAGCCCTCTTATCCCTCCGCCGTCAATACTGAGAATGGTAATGAGGTTTCCATAAGTTGGAGGCTGGAGCGGCAAACTCTTTGACCTTTCCATAGATATGGCGGACTCTTTTTTTCTTTTTTTTGTCTCTGAGAGAGAGAGAGAGAGAGAGAGAGAGAGAGAGAGAGAGAGAGGGGCTTGAGGAGAGAGATAGAATTTCAAATGTGTTGAGTGAGAGCTCTTTGGCCTTAGTCTTGGATAAGATGCGAGAATTTATAGGTTGGGTTTCATTCAAACTTTGACCGAAGTCCCGCGTACGGTCTTGATCGGAATTGTTTTAAGTTGACCGGAGATTCTTCAATCCAAGAAACTGATTGAAAAGTCCAAACTTTATAGGGAAGCTGAACCGTAATGCCTAGCTGAGGATGAGAGGTCTTTCAAGTGAAGAATTGTTGGTGAGACTTTCAACGCCTCGAGAGAGACCTGTAGGTTTGAATACTAAACTGAAAGGCACGGGGGCCATTGTGGGAGCAGGAAAGCCCTACTTTCTCATGCACGAACAGTATAATGCAGAATTTAGGTCAAAATACGTCACTATCAAATGGCTTATATGTACTCTTTTCTATTGATATCTTCTGTAATTCAATCATTACATTAATAGCATTACACAAGATGATAAACCTAAAGGCGAAACGATCAAAGCACGCGTTGGTGGCCAGCTCAAGTAATTAGAATGGGAATGATATAGGTAGACTAGAGGTCACTTTCTACGAAAGTAGCAACATTGACAATGTTATGCGCTGCATATAGAGAAATGTTATGACAAAACTTCGTCACCAAAAAGTGTGCGGAGAGAGAGAGAGAGTTCACTCGGATTTGAAAGTGTTGCTACTAAAGCATAAATCAATACATGGAGAGAGGCTTAATGTAATATAAGATATATTGAAACCACTTTTGACAAAAAGAAATCTAGCAAAAATGACTCACCGAAATACCTTAAGTTGATGATGCAAGAAAACCTTTCTTATAACATGTTTATTGTGAAAGTAAAGCACTTTGAAAGAAAATATGGTGCTTCCATAAATCTTCCTTTTGAGTTTAATCTAATAGGGTAGTTAAACAAAGTATTTAAAGAAAGCAAAGACATCCAAAAACTGTTCTCATTTGTGCGCATAGCATTCTTCAGAGGGAAAAGTACCAAAAAAGTCCTAAACCTATTGCATTGATATCAATGTAGTAATAAACATTTTAATCGCAGCAATTTAGTCATAAACTTTTTTTTTCTTTTTCCCTTTTCTTTTTTCTCTTTTCTTTTATTTCTTTCTTCTTTTTCCTTACTCCCTCAGCCGGCGACCTCACTGGCCGACCATCGCTTGCCACAGGTTGGTTTGGGCAAGGGCCTTCATGTCCTTGCCCGTGGTACAACCCTCAGGCAAGGTTGTCGGGCGAGGGCGTCGGGCCCTCACCCAGATCCAAGTGAGGGCCAAAACCCATGTGGCATAAGTTTAATAAAAACGATGCTATTTTGGCTGAAAAATAATTTTGCGAAACTTTGAAGTAGGGTAAACGTGTCACACATGTGCAAGTTTGAGATTTTTGTGACACAAAAAAATTTTTAGGATAAATGTGTTACAATAAGCATAATTTAGATTTTTTGGTGGCTTTTTCCCCATAAATAAAGAGAAGGTTCTATATACATGTCCTTGCTTTGATCTCCGGCCTATCATTCCCATGGTGCTTCAATGAAGCACACGAAACCCTAACTTAAATCGCAGTTCTTGCTCTATCGTTTTTGACTGGTAAAGCTCATCTCATCCCCGTGTGGCATGTTTTTTAGGGTTTATAAAATAACAAAAGTGTATTGCACGACTCGCAGCTCCATATGTGTTTTCTTTTTCCTGCATATAATGTTGGGTAGAAGGAGAAATGAGATGCCAAAGAAAGCAGCCACAGAAGATTGAAGTGACAGGTCAGATCTGTCACTTTGAAAACGTTTAGGATTGATCTTCAAGAAACGAGAGGGTCAATTGAAGGGCATTGTGTAAATTTGCCATATCCACCAGTCTTCTGAGTTCATCTGGGGCATGACCGTGCATACTTGCGCTTGGCGATCCCATATGGAGGCTCGATGGGGAAAACTGTCTGAATGTACCTCTAAGGTAATTCAAAGATGGTTGGGCGTTGAATGGTAAAAAGCAATTAAATGCTATTGATAATTGAAGGCGATGAACGTGCCAAGGTTCTTTTTTTAAATCCACGAACCATTAGGGGTGTGCATGATCCGGGTGGGTGGTTCTGATGCAGGCCAAATTGTTAATGCCGCCCGCATTGAAGACGAGCTCACTCGACCAAGGAGATCAGCCCGCATCCGAGCTCGACAAGTCGCTTGACCAGTCGAGGAGATATCGAAGGGGCGCAATTCGAAGATCAAGCGTCTCATCCGCAAGTCCATGCCACAATAAAGTCCTTGTCTTTCCCTATACATTGGAAGCCTAAAAGATACTTTGGGATGATCAAGAAGACGTTGGGCATTTATCTAGTTTCTAGTTTCTAAGTTCTTTAATGTTTTATGCTTTTTAGGGTCTTTAATGCTCTTTAGTCTCTTCATTTGCTTGAGTCTTTTCATTTGTTTTTTTTCTTTGGCTATAAAAGTCCATCTACTTTATGTATTCGACAAACGAATTTGATTAATGAAAATATTGCATCAAGCAATTATCTTGAACCTTGAAGAGTTCCTATCCCTGAAAACCTAGAAGAGTTTTCACTCCGTCCTTGAAGAGCCAGAGGTTTTTAAATCTGCATCATTGAAGAGTTGCAGTCATTGATTTAGAAGAATCGGTGCCCTATCCACTTCCTTGGAGGCCTGGAAGAGCAACCAACGAAGTTCTATCTTTTCCTCTGTTCTGTCCCTTTACATCCGTCCACTTCCACCCCGATTTCGTCCTTCCTATAGTACTTATTTGAGAAAACTCAAAACAGAGAAATTGTTAATCCAGAAGTCTTTGCTCATTTGGCTTTGGAATCAGGTCATTCCAATCTGTATCGACGAAGTTACATCCATTTTCCCAAGCTTGCGCAGGATTGTAATTACTGTTCGTCCTGTTCCGCGTATGCGAGTCACTCTCTCGATCCTAACATTCGAGTAGCCCACACCAGGCTACATCAGGTTCCCACCCCGGAATTGTGGACCGCCCGCTACAGGACCGGTTTCAAAAATTGAAACCGAGAACCGCCCGTTGGTTCCATGGACCCACCCGAGAACTGGACCGCCGGTCCAATCCAGTTCTTGGGCGGGTCCATGAAACCAGTCTCAACATGTTTTTCTAGACAAATAAAAAAAAAATCTGTGGACCAACATCAGATCAACAGAACAAAAGGAAAAATACATAACTTTTCGTACAATTCTTACACTATAATCGATTATATTAACCACATCATCCATAAATCAAACATGTACCCATTAATTATTGGGAAAAATGACCAAGGTATCCCAACTACACAAGAGCTTCAGACATGATAACAAATTTTTTTCTTTTTCTTAATTTTTTTGGTCAGATTTTTTTAATTAAAAATTAAAAAAATAAAATATATTATTATTATATTACCGGTCCGGTCCGGGTGGGCGGGTGGGCGGTTCCACACCGAGAACCGGGAATCGGCCCAAACAATATCGGTTCCAAAAAATTGAAATCGAGAATCGGATTGTTTCTCTTGGGAACCACCGGTTCCCATCTAGTTCCGAGCAGTTCCAGGCTGTCTAGGTAGGTTCCGGTTCTTTTGCACACCCCTACAAACCATTGGTTCGCTTGCAATGGGGAATGTATCTCTTGTTTTGGAGAAGTTAGTAAGTGTGTTACGAGGAATGGAGATAGCACTTCCTACAATTGGGTTTAGGTTGTTTATTGTTGACACCTAAATTTTGCTTATTCATTTAGGGTTCTATTGCAAAAATTAGGGTTTAATTCTTTAATCCATAAGCAAAAATTTTCTCATTAAATTACATAGCGTGTAAACATTAGGCACATTTGCATTAATAGGGCCTATTCAAAAAAGAAAAAAAAAAGGGAAAAATCTCGGGTCGGGGTTCGTTGACCCGTTCTTTCTTTTTCTTTTAGTGCAGCCCATTTCCTTATTTTATTTTATTTTTATTTTTATTTTATTCTATTTTATTTTATTTTACTTTTCTCTTCTTTTTCCTTTTCTCTTTCCCCTTTTTTTTTTCTTTTTTTCCTTCTCTCCCTCCTCTCTTTCTATTTTCTTTTCCGTGCGGTCCGGCCTTCTTCCCTGGCCCGGCCCACGCTTGATCATCTTCTTCCCCCCAGTCAACATGTCTGAGGGTACGGGGGGAAAGAAGACCGGAATAGTGGTAGACGCCACAGCCGGAGCAGGTCGCAGACCAGAGAGGCGCAGGGGGGATGTCGGCGCAATTCGCGTGTCGGGTGATCAGCCGGCCGCGGCAGGGGCCATGCGCGCCTATCTGCTGGCCAGTCTTAAATCTAGAGGGGGGAGAGAGCATCCACGGGAGTGGGAGAGAGAGAGACCCACCGAGAGAGAGCGAGAGGGCCGAGAAAGAGGGAAGAAAAGAGAGAGTCTGGAGAGCGAGATCGAAGGCGAGTGGTCCTTAGCCGGTGATCGTCGTGCCTCAGCCGTGGCCAACAACCCCCCTTCGGTAGGTTCCGGTCCTAAACCCTCACCGGGTCTCGTTGCCGTTTGATCCGACTCGAGGTCGGTTTCCCGAGGATCCCGGCTCGTAGGTGTGCGAGGCGCGTGGGTGCAGCCCGATCTGCCGCGTTTGCCCCCCATACACCACCGCTGAGCTCGCGGCAGACCGCCTCCTCTATTTTCGTTTTTGCTCTGTTTTGGGGGGGAGGGGTCACCGGCCGGAGCTCGCGGCCGTACGGCTCGCACGAGTTCCGGTCAGTGACACCCCAGGGTTGATTTTGCTTGTCTGCGCATTGTTGTGTGTGCATCTCAGACGTGTTTGAGTCTCGGACATGCCTGAAATCCTTCGTTCTCATCGTGCACTCCAACTATTTGACAGATTGCCCGAAGTTCGTTTCTGAGATTGGTTGCCGTTTCCATTGCATTTGGGGTATGTGTCGGTTCTCGAGTAGGTTTGCACGATGTCTACAGCCGTTCCATTTCATTTCGTCGTGTTTTGGTGTCTCGATCGACCCCGGGAGGGGGCGGCGGGGCGGTCTTGTGTCAGGACCTCACTGATCCGCGGACGTCCAGTCCTTCGTCGGGACTTGGACGGCCGTGAGTCAATCGCCGGTCACCGCGGCGGTGACTTGGGTGACGGATGCTCGCCGCCCCTCGCTGGGGCGGCGATGTGGACCAAGGTGGAGCGTCGGCTGCGGAGGCCGGAGCTTGCGAAGGCCGATGTCCACGCGCGTAGGGGCGGCCGTGAACCGAGTCAGGTGAGTCAGGTCGGATTCTAGGGTTTTCGTGATACGGGTCAGTGAGTCGGGTCTGTGGGTCTGACGGGTTTTGGGCCTTTCACGATTGGGTCGGAAGTTTGGGATTTGGGCTGAAGTGTTGTTTTCTCTTTTTATTATAGTGGGCTGGGCTTTTATTAAAAAAAAAAAATTTCGGGCTGGGCCCCCTTTTTTTAGTAATTTCGAAAAATTAGACCAGGCTCAACAAATGAGCCCGGTCTGTCTATAGACCCGGGCTGGCGTGCCCGAGTCAGTCTCGATCCGGGTTGAACGTGGAGATCCGACCCGGATCCGGTTTCTTTTCATTTTATTTTGATGTTGTATTATTTTAATATTAAAAAAATATTTAAAAAAAATTAATTTTAATTTTTTTTAAAAAAAATTTTAAAAAGGGAGCAAAGCCTGAATCTCAGCTTTTTATTTTATTTTATCTTATTTTATTTTTATTTGTTATTATTATTATTTTTTTCAAAAAAAGTTCAAAAAAAATTTTCAAAAAAATTCAAAAAAATTTTCAAAAATTTTCGAGAAATTTGAAAAAAAATTCAAAAAAAAATTAATTTTAAAAAAATAAAAAAATCAAAAAATCAGAAGTTTTATTTGGATTTTGAAATTAGTTTTCTCGCCCCTTTCGCACATTAATGCTGTATTTAATCCCACAACGCTCGGTTCACACACTTTGAGTTGCACATTTAATTTAACTTCGCGTGTGGTTAATTAGGTGCGTCTAGGCTTAGATATCAATTGTCGCTTCCTTTAGTTTAGTTAGGAGCGGAATTTTGAGACTCCCGATTGGTAAGAACACGTTAGGTGATGAATTGAACAAGATTAGGTACCGAAAGGGCACTAATTAGTCGATTAGTGTAATCAAGTCCCCATACCTGTTAAATCTCTGATTCGTAGAAGTGAAGCTTTTCTCCCGTGCTTCGCTTAGGTGTCTAATCGACCTATCAGAAACCGATTAGTGGCGACTCCTAGATAAAATCAATTTGCTTGTCAATGATTTAAATTAAGTCGCATATTGGTATGGGTTTCGCAGAGCTCGAACTAGGTTTAACTTAGTAATCCATTAGACAAACCTCGTAGGCGGTGGGGCCGGTTCGGGGAGGTCGCGACATTTATGCATGGCTCAATGATATGTGAGGTTTCACATGGTTCATTCCAACAATGATATATCTTTCGATGGCTAGAGACCAAGTGGAAAACACTACTTTCTTCATTCTTGCGGCTCACATCTGTCGCGACCTCCCCGAAACAGCCCGCCGCCTACAGGGTTTGGCTAAAGGATTACTAAGTTAAACCTAACTCGAGCTCTCTCAAGCCCATATCAATTCGCGACTTATGTTTAAGTTATCAACATGGGAGTCAATTTCACTTAGGAGTCGCCACTAATCGATTTTTGGAGGGTCGATTAGGCACTCAAGTAAAGCACGAGAGAAATGCTTCACTTCTACAAACTAGAGATTTAGTAGGTACGGGGATTTGATTACACTAATTGACAAACTAGTGCCCTTTCAGTACTGATCTTGTTCAATTCACCACCTAACATGTTCTTGATAATCGAGAGTCTCAAAATTCCGTTCCTAACTAAACTAAGACAAGCAACAATTAATATCTGAACATAGATATGCATAATCAACTATATGCGAGGTTAAATTAAATGTGCAATTCAAAGTGCATGAACCAAACAACGTGCAATCAAATATGACACTAATCACACACTAGGGCCAAAAAACCAATTCCACAATCCAAATGAGTTTTCTGATTTTTTGAATTTTTTTAAAAAATTAATTTTTTAAATTTTTTTAAATTTCTTTTAAATTTTAAAATTTTTTAAAATTTTTTAAATTATTAAGACAATAAAATGATATAAAACAAACCGGGTTGGATGTGGATCCGACCCGGACAAAACATATTTTTTAAATTTTTTTTAAAAGAATAATAATAATAAAATAATACTAAAATGGACCTGGGTCGAATCTCCACATTCGACTAGGGTTGGAACTGACCCGGGTGTGCCGGCTCGGGTCCACGGATCGGGCTCATTCATTGAGCCCGGTCTGATTTTTTAAAAGAAAGGAAGGGCCCAGCCCAAAAACTTCTTTAAAAAAAAAAACCCATAGCCCACTAAGAAAATAAAACATAAATAACACTTCAGCCTAAATCCCAAACTTAGGCCCAGCTCCTATTCTAGCCCATTTCAAACATTAACCCAAGAGCCAAACCCTACCCGGTTTCGACCCGATTCGCCGACCCGACATGCGAAAACCCTACCTGGCTCGCCCAACCGACTAACTCGGATTGCGCCATGGACCCAATTCACTGGGAACCCTATCCAATACGCTTGCGCGTCCAACCCGGTTCGTGACCCGACTCCCAACCGCATCGTCGACTTGCACCTGCCCCGCGGCCAGAACGCCAGCCTCCGCCGCTCCCGCAGCCATCGCGTAACAGGCCCTAGCCTCCGCGGCCAAGGATTTTGGTCCGGCGGCTGAGCCCTCAGTCGCCGCTCACCGAGCTTCGGCCTTCGTGGCTAGGAAACTCATCCCCGCGGCCGTAGCATCGGCCGCAGCTTTCGCCAGCTAGTCAGACCGTCGCTTTCGCCAGCTGGTCAAACCGCTGGCTTCTCTAAGTCCCAGCCTTCGTGGCTGGGGTTCCTGGTTCGGCAACCGAGCCCGTGCTCGGCCGTCAAACAACGCACCCCGACCTCCGCCGTTGAGGCTTTTGACAGTGCGACTGAGCTCTTACTCGACCGTCGCTCAGCTTCTGTTCGTCTCGATCAAGTGCAAGGGGAAAATAAAAAGCTCTCTTTGGGGCATTTTAACAAATAGATGATGTGCGTTGCGAAAACAAGATATTATAGGCTCGATCGAGACTCAAAATGGATCGAGGTGTTTGACACGAGCAACATGAAGACACCGAGGCAAGTAGGAGAGTGTCACGGGCCGAAACTCGCGCGAGCCGGATGGCTGCGAGCTCTGGCCAATGAGCTCAAGACCGAGGAACACAACAGAAACAAGGGGAGGAGGGGGCGATCGTTTTCGGCACTCCCTATCTGGCTCGGTGGCGGCGAACGGGGGCGACCGTGAGAGGTTGGACTAGATCCGGTCGTCTAGTGTGCCTCCGAGCCAGAATCCTCAGGAAAACACCCCAAATCAAACAAAAACGGACCGAGTAAAGTCCGACGAGGACTCAAGCCGGGACCTACCGCAAGGAGCGTTGGAGCTTCGCCAGCCGCGGTCGTTGACGGGAGCCCGCTCAGTCTCGGATCTCACTCGCCAAGGCTCTGAGCCTCACTCTCTCCCTTGGATCTCTCTCTCTCGATTCCTCTTTCTCCGGTTTTCTCCGTTGGCCCCCTCTTTTGTTAGAATGGTCTGCGCGGTCTCCCCTCTGTACGTGTATTGACTAAGAGGAAGAAGAAGAGCTTTTTCCTATTTTCTCTTCTGGACAAATTTTTCTTTTTTTTAGTCCTTTCCCCTTTTTTTCTTCTTTGCTGTAAGTGTCAGAGGGTGGGTCATGGGGAAGAGCTCCCCTTTGTCTTCTCTCTCTTTTGTTTTTTTTTTGTTTTCTTCTCTTTTTTTTTTTAAATTTATAAAGATTTTTTTAAATAAATAGATAAAACAAAAGGGAAATATGTTTTCACTAAATTCTATTAATGCAAATGAGCCTAACATCTATATGTCAATTAATTTGATGAAAACATTTTCGTTTAGGGGTTAAAAATTAATTTCTAATTTTTACATAATTAAACCCTAAATGACTAGGTAAAATTTAAGTGTCAATAACTGCCTCTCTTTGAAGAGGAGTTCGAAGAAGTTCCATTCAAAGACAAAAGATATCTAAATTTTATTGGGGGAAGGCATGGGATGGCATAAAGCTTGAGGCATGGGGGATGATTGATTTTTTTTTTCACGGATACCATCCAAAAAGAAAATCCTTTTATTCGACAGGGTCTTACCATGTAAGAATGGCTTTGACCAAGAAGAAAGCCATGTCGCGAAAGAATGGGCTTTTGGCTAAACGAAGAGGTCGTACCGTGTAAGAACGGACTTTGATCGAAAAGGAAGCCATACAGTGTAAGAACGGGCCTTCGACTACATGAAGTCTTGCTACGTAAAGAAGGAAACTCTAGGCTGCGAAAGCTCACCGGGTAAGGAAAGAGAAAGACTCTAGGCTGTAAGAGCTCGCCAGGTTGATGGGGTGTTTCGGGCTGCGAAAGCTCACCGGGCAAAGAAAAAGACAGACTCTGGGCTGTGAAAGCTCGTCAGATCGATGAGATGTTCCGGGTTGTGAAAGCTCACCAATCAAGGAAAAAGACAGACTCTGGGCTGCGAAAGATCGCCAAGTCGATGGGGTATTTCGAGCTGCGAAAACTCACTGGGCAAGGAAAAAGAAAGACTCTAGGCTGCGAAAGCTCGTCAGGTCGAAGGGGTGCTCCGGGCTATAGAAGCTCACCGTGCAAAGAAAAAGACTCTAGGGTACAAAAGCTCGCCAAGTCGAAGTGGTGATCCGTGCTGCAGAAGTTCACCGTGCAAAGAAAAAAAAAAAGACTCTGGGCTACGAAAGCTCGCCAAGTCGAAGGGGTGTTACGAGCTGCAAAAGCTCACCATACAAAAAAAAAAGAGACTCTGGATTGACATTTAGGGACTAAAACCCTATAAACATTGGAAATTCCACCTAGGGATTAAAATCTTATGAGCAGCTAAGATCTCGCCTAGGGACTAAAACCTTATGAATAGCACTAAGATCAATACCTTGCAAGAATGCCTAGGGACTAAAACCCTATGAACGTCTAAGATTCTACCTAGGAGTTAAAACCTTATTGAACGGCAAAAAGAATAAAATTCAAAAGGAACGCCTAGGGACTAAAACCTTATGAACGCCAAAGATTCTGCCTATGGGCTAAAACCCTATTGAATGACAAAGAGAATAAAATCCAGAAGGAACGCCTAGGGATTAAAACCCTATGAATGCCAAAGATTCCACCTAGGGGCTAAAACCCTATTGAACGACAAAGGGAATAAAACCTAGAATGAGCGCCTAGGGACTAAAGCCCTATGAACGTCAAAGATTCTATTTAGGGACTAAAACCCAGCAAGTACGCCTAAGGACTAAAATCCTATGAACGTCAAAGATTCCTCTTAGGGACTAAAACCCAACAAGTACACCTAGGGGCTAAAACCTTATGAACGATGAAGGGATTAAAACCCAGTAAGTACGCCTAGGGACTAAAATCCTATGAACGTTAAAGATTTTGCTTAGGGACTAAAACCCAGCAAGTACGCCTAGGGACTAAAACTCTATGAACGATAAAGGGACTAAAACCTAGTAAGTACGCCTAGGGACTAAAACCCTATGAATGTCAAAGCTTCTGCTCAGGGACTAAAACCCTATGAACAGGTAAGGCTTCGTTTAGAGACTAAAACCCTATGAATGGCAATAGGAACAATGCCTCGAAAGAGTGCCTAGAGATTAAAACTCTATGAACGATAATATGAATAATGCCTCGAAAGAGCGATTAGGGACTAAAACCCTATGAATGTTGAAGATTTAGCTTAGGAACTAAAGCCCTGTGAACCTTTTGAAATCAAGGTTTTGAAAAAGACCCTGAATCTTTTGAAATTAGGGTTTTAGGAAAGACCCAGAACCTTTTGAAATCGGGATTTAAGCAAAGACCCGAAACCTTTTGAAATCAGGGTTTAAGGATAGACCCAAAACCTTTTGAAATCGGGATTTAAGGAAAGACCCGGAACCTTTTGAAATTGGGGTTTCAGGAAAAACCTGGAACCTTTTGAAATCAAGATTTCAGGAAAAAATCCAGAACCTTTTGAAAATAGGGCTTGAGGAAAGACCCAAAACATTTTGAAATTGGGATTTAAGGATAGACCCGGAACCTTTTGAAATTAGGGTTTAAGGAAAAAACCCGGAACATTTTGAAATCAGGGTTTTAGGAAAAACCTAGAACCTTTTGAAATCGAGGTGTTATGCAATAAATACATAAACCTTTGCGTTGCATGGTTTAAGGACAAACACACAAACCTTCATAAAGCAAGATCTCTCATGGGAAAGACTTCTCATGTAAGAATGGTTTCGGGCTATTAGAGCTCACCATATCTGTCGAATATTGAGGAAATTCCGAGGAGACATCTGCACATCTAACAGAATGTGTTATAACAAGTGCCCCGGTAGCAAATGCGTACCAGGCAAGATAACATCATAATAGACCATATGAAAATGGTTTATTCAATAAGAAAGCATTGATTGCATGAGTAATTCAAGCTAGTTTCAATTGTTTAGAAAATATTTTGAATCCTTCAATATCGCAAAATTGCCTTTAGGCTTGAAAACGCCATTAATTATCAAATTCCCTTATGAGACAAATCTTTATCAGAAAAGACCTCAGTCCATGAAAAGAGTTAGTTAAATATGCCAAACAAGAACTCATTAATCGGAAAAGGGCTTCTCACATATTCTCAAGAAGGCTGTTTGATCCCATCCATTAATGTGGGAAATAGTCTGATCACTCAATATATCTCACATGACCGCTGTCGAGGGTTTCGAGAATCATTCGCAATAAGTACACATTGACCAATCTAAGAGGTCTTTTAAAGGACCGTAATGTAGGTTTGGTCACAGTTTCAACAATGAATGAGCATTAGCGGCTAAGGAATGAAATAATTATCAATCAGCATCTCCATCGGGTTTACAAGTCAATAAACTTGAAGACGAGATAAGACAACTTTGCCCCAACTTCTTCAAGTGATAACTTGTTTGGGAATCCAAATTTCTACTTAGACCGTCCCAATTCGAAGAGACTTTGGAGAAGGTTATAACAATTTTTTTTTGGTAAAGCGAGAAGGTTATAACATTGGTTTGGGTAAAGGCTCGAAAGGCTCAGAAATTTTCAAAAGGGGTTCAAAAGTTGGTGATCACCGTGGCATCATTACCATATCAATCAATCTTTTTGAAGGCACTCAACTTTTGAAGTCCAACTTATCTCGAAAGCCCATTAACTAATCATTTTAATGTAAGAGCTTTGCTCTTTTCTCTAATGAATTTTGCATTTGCAATGATTTTTTCTTTGCAAGCATTTCGCTTCTGACATTCCCTTTTTTTTTTCATAAGAATCTTTCTTTTGATGCAACTTTTTTTTGGCTCTTTTTTTTATAATGAGCATTAGCCTTGCTTTTACCAAGCACATTGCTTTTTTATGCCCCCTAGTTTTCATTTGACTTTTACTATTTTCATTTTTTGAGCTTTTAAAACCTTTGAGATGTTTTTTACATTGTCTCATGAGTACCAATTGTCTTGATAAATCACGTGCTTTGCCCTAGTGTAAGGAGATAATCACCATTCGGGCTTTAGAAATGACTATTCAGGCTCAACTTGGCTGAACAAAAGGTATGAGTGTGTTTAGATAGAGAAATGAATGCTCTTTTTTATTTTGGGATGTTTCGAGCTTCCACAAGGATTCACTTGAAGTTACCACAAAAAGATTAATACTAGTGAGAGCAAAGAAATCTTTCTCATCTTTTCACCTAAAAAATGTCAACCAAAACATCCAAATTTGCCCCATTATAGGGTGGTTCTTGACGGGAGTATTTTGTAGAAATTCTCCACATGTAAAGGCTCAAAAGGGCTTAACTATGGTCACCTGTAGTGTGTAGGGTAGAGGAAAGAAATGTCTCTTTTTACTTTGATCCATGTACTACTTGCGAATGAATCCTTCATCCTTAAACAACACGAGTTTTCTTTTCCACTCAACTCTCAAAGTGTTTACGAGATGTGTTTAGAAATGATTTGCCTTTCTTCATCCTAAGTACTTCTCACTTGGCATTAATAACATCTCCCTTTTATTTTGTTGAGATCATCACGAATTGATTAATCTCCACAAGGAATTTTGATTCAAAATGAATGATCTGCTAAGCACCAAGGTAATTTTTGGATAAAGACGATATTCAAAGTTTTTGTGAAAAGTTTGCTTTCATAGCTCTACGTTTGTACTCTTTTCTCAAATACATTAGAAACTCCCTTGTTTTTTTCACGAAGAAAACTTTTATTTGATTTTCATTTAAATTTTGGAAGAAAGGTACTTACCTGTGGCATGGCGACTTGGTCACCCTATATAAAATTAGAAAGAATGTGTTAGTTAAAAACTTTTTAAGGATTAAAAAATTGGGAACGATATAACATTACCCCTCGTTTGCATTTGTCCTTCAAGTCTTTGATGCTTCCTTCTTGGGTGTTGGACAACTCTCTTCATTTGAATTTGCTTCATTGTATATTTGGGAACTCCCTTCATCCGCTTTCTTTGCCTTGATTTTTCAGCATTATTTCGATATTTAAGGGCATTGTCCCTTGGATATTTTGCCCCATCTATTGCATGTTTCCTTGGTAGGAGATATCACCTCCGCAGTCAATGTGTGCCTTTGTCCTGTTTATCACCCCTTTCAATGTGTGTTGCCTCATCATGTTTTCTTGGAAGAAGTTGTCACCATGGTTAAACACATTATTTCACCTGAAAAACGAGAGATGACACCAGTCATTTCCACTCTCAATCGAACTAACTTAGGAACGATACAACTCCTTTTATGCCAACGTGGATGGTTTCGCCTCATTGTATTTTCTTAGTCGGGAGTTTTGTCGTTGTGGTCCAACACATTTCTTGATTTCATGTTGAGCCAATAGACTCCATTTCATCATGCTTCCTCGTCGGTGGTTGCTACCCCTAAGGTGATCTACCCCCATTCTTCTCTTTCCATCATATCCATCATCAAGCCACCTTCCCAACATTAAGTGACTAAATAGATTGTCACTCAAATGCCGAGAACATTGAAAGAGGTATTCCAACCATTTCCGAATTGATCCCATAAAAACAGACTGAATAACAATGCTTCTCGCCTTGGTCAACTTTCCACTTAATGATGTTAATCGATAGAGACGTGGCCTCTAGTAACATTCTCACTACTGGCTCTTGTATTGGTCATAATGAAAACCTTGTGCATTTCTCGAGATAATGATTGACACCCCATGGGATCATGTGTATGAGCAAGCTCCAACCCTTCATTTATTGATGGAGGTTCTTGAATTGAACTGGTCATTTTTGCATCGCATGGCTGCCATGGTTTCCCTTTATGTACAAGGTTGATAACCTGAGTCCAACATCGAGGGTCACAAACAAGGACATATCTCAAAACATAATGCTCCGACAAATTACAAGGAGTCGTTTTACAAAAATCAGTTTGCAAGTAATGTTTGCTTTCCTCTATAGTGACCTTGAGAGGAGCACAACAAGTAAACATTAATTGCCTGAATCCAGCGAGCTTTGTGGCTAGAACATACGAATGCTTGAATGCCTTCCCCAAAAAAAATTAGAAGCCAATAGCTAGGAATTCAAAAGATTGGCTAAACCAATGGCTACAGAAGAAGAAGAAGGTCCCCACGAGAGGGTGTGACCACCCGACCTTTTCTCTATATAACTCAATCTCTCGCTTTGCCATTTGGGCGAATCTCTTCCTTCAGGCATTGATTTTGGTGACAATGAAGGAAGACATCGTTCTACCACGAAGTGAAGCATTTGAAACGGGAGACAGAGTAATTGCCACGACAGTTGGCGGTGATTTAATTTCTGTCTTCTAAGGAAGATAACCACCAATTTTCAAAATTGTCCATTGTCACCATCCTAGAATGCTTCTCCGACGCTTCCATGAAAATTCAACCCATATGGATAGCTTGCGGTATCTCCACTTGGACCCAAGCAAAAAGCTGCTTATGAACTTGAATTTGAGCTGCAAGATTTACAAGAACATTCGAATGGGTTTGCGATCAAAACCCAAAATGCAAAACATGATTCCTACTAAGAATAAAGACGGTGGCAAAGTATAAGAAACTCTTGCATAGAAGAGTACAATAAATAAATCTTGTCCTAGCTCCTAAGTCCACTTCTTGGTGTGCCCAAGCATGAGAATTTTAAGGAGTGACCATCATGTATAACCTGTAAAAGGAAGACAATGTCAGTATGTGAATGAAAAAGTGATCTTTTACTGATGCCGCCTCTTGTAACGAAAGCAAGGTGACGATATATGCTCCCATGGTCCCTATTTGTGGGTGTTTGGTATTTCACCAAGATTTCGTCGTAAGTGGAGACATCATTAAAGATCAAATCGCGGCTATCGATCGAGTGCCCTTTTTATTCCAAAGGTTTCATCGCAAAATGCGGCATATCAAATTTGAAAGATTGATTTGCGATTTCCTTTTTGCAAAAATGAGGTGATTCGTATTTAAAAAATTAATACACAAAAAGTTATTTGAATTTTGATTTTGAAATTTGAACAAGAAAGAAATTTATTGAAAAAGTGATTTCAATTTTATGCCTGAAAATACAATCTTGACTTGAAAAAATTTCTGCGCAAAAAAGTTGATTTTAAGCCTATAATTGAAAATTTAGACAAAACCATCTGTTTTGGTAGGGCTAAATCAAAGGTATCTGAGATTTATGCTCAAGGTTCACTATCAAGAGTGATTGCTTGAAATTTTCAATTATAAGTTAGATCACCTAGGACACTTGATTGATTTCCGCGAATTTCAAAAATGAAAATTTCAATTCAAAGTGAGCTAATAACGAGAGGAATCATACTTACAGCGGGTGACGATCGTTTTTTATTTTTCTTTCTTTTTAAAAAATCACAAAGACATGCATATGCACTTGTCAGGTTCGTTTTCTATCTAGACGGTTTAACAAGGTGAAGCTAAGAGGGTGATCTGACCGTCGCAGTCTCGTGTTGGTGCTAGACCCTCTTAACTTCGACTCAGTCGAAAGAGATATCCTATGGTCACGCGGTCTCACAGGCAAGGATAAACACTTACGACACCAAGAAAGAATTTTTCGGGGAGAAGAAAGGCAATCTCTACATCGCAGTCTCGCGTTTGAGGTTGTATCTTTCTTAACACCATCCTAAACCATCCTATCGCGGCCCAGGTCCAGCAGCATGGTTGTGCGTGCAACAGTGTAGTGCTAACACATTTAAAGCATGCACAACGATTTATATGCAAACAACGCTTTAAGACTTCGAAAAAATAAATATTCATTCCCAAACCCAAAACCTGCAAAACAAGGGGTTAACAATTACTCATCACCTTATAACTCTCAACTGCAAGAACATTTTACACAACATTAGCGAACTTACATTAGCCTTCACTATACCTTGCCACAAGACCATGTTAGTTAACAAGCAATCAAGCCATACTAGTCCTAAGTCCTCAAGTCCCCAGTAGAGTCGCCAAGTTGTCGCGACCTCCCCGAAACGGCCCCGCCGCCTACGGGGTTTGGCTAATAGATTACTAAGTTAAACCTAGCTCGAGCTCTCCCAAGCCCATACCAATTCGCGACTTTTGTTTAAGTTATTAACATGGGAGTCAATTTCACTTAGGAGTCGCCACTAATCGATTTTTGGTGAGTCGATTAGGCACCCAAGTAAAGCACGGGAGAATGCTTCACTTCTGCGAACCAGAGATTTAGTGGGTACGGGGACTTGATTACACTAATTGACAAACTAGTGCCCTTTCGATACTTGATCTTGTTTAATTCACCACCTAACATGTTCTCGCTAATCGAGAGTCTCAAAATTCCGTTCCTAACTAAGCTAAGGCAAGCAACAATTAAATCTAAACCTAGACATGCATAATCAACTATATGCGAGGTTAAATTAAATGTGCAATTCAAAGTGCGTGAACCAAACAACGTGCAATCAAATATGATACTAATCACACACTAGAGCCAAAAAAAAACCAATTCCAAAATCCAAATGAGTTTTCTGATTTTTTGAAATTTAAAACAAATTAATTTTTAAAATTTTTAAAATTTTTTAAATTTTTAAAATTTTTTTAAATATTAAAACAATAAAATGATATAAAACAGACCGGGTTGGATGTGGATCCGACCCGAACAAAACATATTTTTTTAAATTTTTTTTAAAAGAATAATAATAATAAAATAATACTAAAACGGAACCGAGTCGAATCTCCACATCCGACCAGAGTTGGAACTGACCCGAGCGCGCTGGCCCGGGTCCACGGATCGGGATCATTCATTGAGTCCGATCTGATTTTTTAAAAGAAAGGAAGGGCCCAGCCCGAAACCTTCTTTACAAAAAAAAAACCCATAGCTCACTAAGAAAATAAAACATAAATAACACTTCAGCCCAAATCCCAAACTCGGGCTCAGCTCCTATTCTAGCCCATTTCAAACATTAACCCAAGAGCCAAACCCTACCCGGTTTCGACCCAATTCGCCGACCCGGTTTGCGGCCGCAGACTTGATTCACTGGGAACCCTACCCAATACCCTCGCAGATCCAACCCGGTTCGCGACCTGACTCCCAACCGCGTCGCCGACTCGCACCTGCCCCGCGGCCAGAACGTTGACCTCCGCCGCTCCCGCAGCCATCGCTCGATAGGCCCTGGCCTCCGCAGCCAAGGATTTTGGTCTGGCGGCCAAGCCCTTGCTCAGCCGCCGCTCATCGAGCTTCGCCCTTCGTGGCCGGGAAACTCATCCTCGCGGTCGGAGCGCCGGCCGCTGCTTTCGCCGGCTGGTCGGACCGCCGACTTCTCTGAGTCCCAGCCTTCGT